>APFE030420404.1:113982-221747 GCA_000404065.3 Pinus taeda | reverse complement strand
TATCAATTATTTTTTACATAAGACGCAGCTATTAAGGACACGCATATTACACTTGTTTCTCATGATTTATAATCAAAAACTATATTCTATTAAATTTTAATGCAAAAATTATATTTATTACCTCTGGATTTATTATTTCTCATAAATTTATAATCAAAAACTATATTCTATTATGTGTATATTTACAAGTTTTAGGTATTATTTTTTATAACCTAAATTTTATTCAAAATTTTAGATCAAATATGTACTTTAGATGGCATTTAATATTGTTAATTTCAAACTATCATGTTGAGATTTATATTTATATTTATGACATCAATATAGATTAAATTCAAATTTATCAAGCATAAAAATATCAATCTTTCTATATAAATACTTTTTATTGTTATTCTATATAATATACTAAACTCTTTTTTATTAAAATAAAATAAATAAAATTACACTAAAAACATTAATGTTTCCTACTGATTAATCAATTAAGTAAATTTAAGTATTTTTACTATATATTATATATTTCTTATTTTCATTACAAACTCTATAATATAAAATTGTAATGTCCTTTCCTAAATTATTTTGGAACAAGATTAATCTCTACATTTTGAGGCTAATTTTGGAGGTGATGGAGCCCATTCGATTTTATTAGAAAGCTAGACTTAGTAAAAATTATTTCGGTGTGGTTAAGTTATACGTGGGGGCTAGCCACACTAAGAGAATATGTATTCCCTAGTTCTATTTGCATGGAGGTTGAGTAAGGGACCCACGATGGAGGGAAAAGTGCAGCCTGAAATCTATATAAGGAAGGCAACTCTCTTCATTTCATTATCTTTTGACATATTGAACTCAATCTTAGTTGCTCGAGTTGCTTAGCCGAGTTACAATGTTGTTTAGCACACCACTGTCTCCGAGGGGAGATCTCAACCTTTGCTTTGGTGGACTTCGAGTGCCAGCCCTAAGAAGGAATTCTTCTTCATCTCAATTCGTAGCAGCAACAGAGAGACGAGTTACAGTGGTTGTAGTCAAGTTCCATCAGCAGGGCAAGTAACAGCAAGGAGGTCGAGTTACAGCCGCAGGGAAAGGAGCAACAGGAGGGTTGAATTACAGCAGCAGGAAATTAGTAGCAAGGAGGTTGAGTTCCAGCCGTAGGGAGAGTAGCAGCAGCGCAGAACAGGGAGAGTAATAGCAGCGCAGGGACTGCGCAACCATTGGAGTGAGATTTGTTGGGGCAAAATTATCCCGAGAATTTGGAGATGGGGAGCTGGGAGATCATTTGGAGGAGGATTGTTGGAGCTGGCAGTGCATAGATTGACAGGCCCAATCACATCAATAGAATTCATATTTGTAGGAGGGCCAATTTTTTAAAGTTGGAACCAAGGGAAACCCTTTTGTTGAAGAATGAAGGGCACTGGTATTTGTTAGTATTCTTCACTGTTTTATAACAAGTTGTGATGCACTTTTACAATTATCTTAGCATGATCTTCTTATTATTATTATTATAGTGTGTATTTCATCAAACTGCTACCAAAATCAAAAAGACAAGAACACAAATGTTGGCTCACTGTCAGGGCCAAAACCTCTCTCTTAGAGAGGAAAACCCTTCGGTAAGTTTCTCTTATTGAAGCTTCTTATTGACTAATGCCAAACCCTAGACCCCTGACTAGGATGTCCTCCAAGCACAAGTTAAGTCCTTCCTCTTTTCTGCACTATGTTCCCCGACACATAGACTTCCTTCTTCCGGCACTTTTCTCCCCACCACTGCATCCTTTTTCTTCATTGCTTTGTCTAGAGATAGACCTTGGTTATGTTAGCTTCTTGATGAGATATTCTTCTTCCTTTCTTCGAGATGTTCTTTCTCTTAAGGAGACAAGATTCTTCTTGAGATAGGCATGCAAACTTGATGTGACTGAACAATAGCCCTAGTTTTGCCACGTATGGTAGGAACCCTAGAGAATTAGGGTCCTTTTCCTTCGCTAGAGAGATAGGCTCCTTCGCTAGGCTTGGGAATCCTTGTAGACTTTATTTCTCACCCAAACAATGATATTTCATGGATTGTTCTCTAGTTGTTGTTATGTCACAACCTTACTCTCCTCTTCTTCACACATGTGACTGTTTCTAGCTTTAGAAACAATCCACTTCACTTCGACCTTCTTCCTCCGTCCTTCGCTTGTCTTGGAGACCCTTTAGACTAGGCTTTTCCCTCACTTTCTAAGCTACTTTTCTTTTTTGATTTCAGAGATTGATGGAGGACATTGAGGGGAAGTGGGCAGCCACTATATATAGAGGATTGTCCCTCCTTTAGGACAACATTAGGCCAACATGATGTCTTTAGGCCAACTTGACTGTTTTTTCATCAATTTCATCGTTTAGCTTCCTTTTGGAGGACGTTGCTGCATGGAGAGGACTTGCACTTGTCTTGGAGGTATTCCTTTGATCTTATACAATATTATACACAGTGTAACATGCCCTCTAAGGGTCTTACATAAATACATTGACACTTTGACTTCCTAGAAGCACTTAAACATGTGCTTGACCTACTTCAATGAGCAAGAAACTCATTGACAAATAATATAAAATTATTCTCTTTTCTTGAATAAATACAAATATCAAAATTACATTTTGTAAAAATTTCCGGATCTAACAAACCAGAAATCCTACTGCAAAAAACTGATTTACATTACCTACTTGTATTCTTCATTTAACAAGTTATTTTCATAAATGTTCAAAAAATATTAATGTAAATACACTGCAGCCTACACCACTATATAGATCAAGTACTGAAAAATAAATGAGACAACCATGCAAAGGACACTTATTTTTGGACTAAATGTCCCCGGAAAAACCTAATGCGGGAAAACCAATGTAGCAGCTCTAAGGGTTTTCTATTATTAAGCAAAAGTTTTGAATACAAATGTTGGTTGCCCTGCCGGCAAACCAGTGATAGAGAAATATAATGGCAGGGAACCTGAGTGAGTTTTACCTCAGTCCACCTGAAAGAATCTGGCGAATCCGGCAGCAAAACTAGCTGGCCCAGCTACAACTTCGTTGCCCCTTCGCAGTAACAGTGTGGGCCTATGTGGAGCTCTCTAAGGCTCTGTGTCAACGCTTCTGCCCACCGCGCCAGCTTTCCCGGCTGTGCCGGTAGTTTGCGGCAACTCCTCGGCTTTCTACATGGAAGGCAGCTCTTCCTCTGCGTTGGCCCTCCTGGCTATGTGTCAAGGTTGCATGGGCCCAGACTAGCCCAGCGTCAGCTCTCCCGGCTATTGCACTGCCTCCACAAGTTTATCTCCACCTCTCTATCAGTATTCCCGAACTACCACTACCCCTTAGCTGTAAGATCTCCCCAATCAATTTCCCTCCTGAGAACTTCTCACCTCAAAAATTCCATTTCCTCATTCTCTATGTGTGTGTTCTCCAACTGACCCCAAACCTTCCTTTATACTTTTCCTGTTGAGAAATCAACAATCGTGATCTAAACTCTAATCAATAGCTACGATTAAATTAGACTTGATCCTCATCTCATAGAAGCTTCTCACCCATATTTTCATTAATACCCATTAATATTTTAAGTTTCCTAAGTTTAGAATTAGGAAACCCATTAAAAATATTAATTATTTTAATAAAATACAATCTGGGGGTGAATTTCACCAAACAATTTCTGAGTCTTGGAGATTTCATGTTTTCTAGGCTCTCCACAAAATTTCGGAGCTAGAGCACATCCGATGCTATGGAAAAATCAACACATTTATGAAGACCGAACCTAGTTACACTTTCTTCAACACTCCCTCTTAACTAGGGAAGTATTCATAAATCATTACAAGGTGTTTGGCTATTTTTCAATCTTGAAGAATTCACATAAGAGAAACCAGATTGGCAATCCATTTGTTATAGCATAATATTGACCAACATTGTTTTCATAGCAAAGCCTTCACTGACAGCTCTATCTCTCAAAAGATCAGAGCACAATGTTGGCAAGACCAATGACTTATAGACACCTTATTCATTGTCTCTCAAGGTACATACCCACCCGGGTTTTCGCTGAGTATGACCTTCTAGGACTATTCTTATCTTGGGTTCCCAGCCTAAAGAATATTGGTCCTCTTGCCTACTCTTGTCTTGGATGCCCTACACATCCTCAAAGAGTATCAGATGCCAAATGATTACCCAATCCTCCCATTCTTTCTTCCCAAGTGAAGACAAGAATGGTGTGTCTATCACTTCCTCTCAATTGAGGAAGACATGCCCAAGTATCTTCTGACAAGGTACTTATCCAAGTTCCTTTGTAATTGGGAACTTGTTATAACTCCCTCTTAGCTACGGACTTGTCCATTCATCAGCGACTTCTTCTTCATGGGTCCTCCAGCTGCTTGATCTTCTCCCTTCCTTTGATGTCACGAAGTCTTTGGTCGAACTTCTTCCCAGTAGGGCACCATCCATCGATCACTTTCCTTCCTGGTTTGTCCTGTCATTGCTTCCTTCGTGGAAAGTGGTCTTCTTGTCATATATCAAGTTCTCTTGTCATCTGGTTATTCCTTGTCATTTTGTCTATGCTTCAGACTACTCTTCACATGGATGCTTCTTTGTACTTGTTTGTTCCCATGCTTTGATCTAGTAGCCCTTCATGACTTCATCCTGATATTGATTCAACATTAAATGGTGCTTTTACTAGATGGCTTCTTCATCGTGACATTCTTCGTAGAGTAGAATCATTTATTTGCACCTTTCATATCTCCAAGGCCTTCACAAGGGTGAAGGGTCCTTTGATCTTTCTCTTCCTTTGTCAGAGTTGTCATGCCTTCTTCCGGGAGATGTCTTCAGAGTATCTTCTCATATAGTGATTCTTGATGATCATGGTGTTCTTCACATGCTTGATCTCTTTCTTCACTTGCTTCTTCTTGGATAGATTGGCCAACCACCTTATGCTCCTTGCGAGAGCACTTCTTCATTGCTTGCTTCTAGGACTAGTCAACGTTCCTTCTTTACTTGCTTCTTAGTCAGCAATCTTATACTCCTTCTGTGAGTATTTCTTTCGTTGACCTTCATTGCATTGTATTACATGCCTTCGAGCATGTCATTAGTGAAAGAGATTCTTTCATACTCGATCATGTCATAGAACTATTCCCATGACTCAATAATATACACATAATAACATGACTAAACTTGAAGCATACATATCTCATCTTGATTCTCCTTTGATCATCTTAGCTTCATTTGGTTGTCCTTGATATGGCCCTTCTTGCTCCATCTTAGTTTGCCTGCATATCATCCTTTTCTTGAATCCCATGAATGGGACTCCCAATGAGACATCTGCTTTTGTTTATGAATTTTCTTTTGAAGATTCCATCATAGGATCTTGAAGACCCTTACCTTGCAAATGTTTCTTTCCTTTTGATGATGGAGGTCTTCTAAGATTCTTAATCATGATTAATTTTCTTTCATTGTGGATGAGGTCCTATTCTAGGTATGCTCCTTCTATATGAATATCTTGAGCTATATCTACCATGCTCCTATATTCTAGAAGATATTTCTAACCATGCATTTTTTTCTATAATAAATGCTCCTTCTACATGAGTATTTTGAACTCTGTGCACATCATGCTTGTAGATTCTAGAAGATGTTTCTAGCCATTCCATTTTATTATATTCCTACATGCTTCTATCCTACTCAAAACCTTGAAAGAAGACCTTAAGTAAATAAGTATACTTAGTCATAGTAGAGATCTGGAGGATCTTCCTTCTTTTGTTTCTTGTCTTCTTCTTTCATTTCTTGAGTCAAATGAGCTTATTCCCTTTTTCTTTTGTTGTTATTTAGGACAATTCCTTTTGTAGTGTCCATATTCTTGGCATCCATAGCATTGGATTTTGGACATATCTTTGTTGTTTGTTCTTCATGGACCAAATTTGCCAAATTTTCCCTTTCTCTTCACCATGGTAGCAAATGCTTTCTCCTTCGATCCCACATCCTCTTTTGCTTTGAGTCTTGTTTCCTCTATCTTGCATAGAGACCACATTTCACTTAGAGGGTTGGTTTTCTTCCTTGCATATATGCTTGATGTGAAGTTGCCCCAATCCTCAGGTAGAGCATTGAGTACTACAGTTGTCATTTCTTTGTCAAACATGACTTCCCCTAGCTCTTGAAGTTGATCCCACATCTCAGAGATCTTCATGAAGTAGGGAGCTATTCTTTCCTTTGATATCTTCATTTTGTACAATTCATTTCGTAGAGATATCACTTCTCCAATTGTGCTTATCGAGAATAGCTCTACTAGTTTATCATAGATTTCTTTTGATGTTTCAAGTTTGGAGACATAAGGAATGAGAGAGTCTTTGATGGATTCTATTAGAATCCATTGAGCTCTTGTCTCATCCTTATTGTACTTGGCTAAGGCTTGAGTTTGTTACTTAGCAAGAATAGTAGCATTCCCTTTGATGTGTTCTAGGAGTTCATTCTCCTTGAGAAATAAATCAGTCATCTTCTTCCATGCAAGAAAGTTATTGGTACCTACCAATTTGTTACATTCCTTGCAAAAAGACATTGATGTATATTCAGAAGGGGACATATACTTACTTGATAGATTTTCAAATGTAGTAGACCTGCTTTCTCCTTGAAGACTTGATGGCTTGCCTTCCTTAGATCTTGATGTTCTTCAAGTTGCTTTCTCCAAGTGAACTTGCTTGATGATGAGATTTGCTTGATGACTTGTAGCTTGATGTAGGTCCTTCTTTGATTTGCTCTTCTTGTAGGTGCCTTTGTGTAAGGCTCTTCTTCTTACTTTGTAGTCTTTCTTGATGAAAGATAAATGGTAGACCTTCTTGTCCTTGACGTGATAGAGCCTTCTTGGCTAGATGCTTCAACTTTTGTAGGATGTTCTTCCTTGATGAGTGTTCTTGAGATACCCTTCCCTGGATGTGTCACCTTAGCTCTGATACCATGTTGAAGAATGAAGGGCACTAGTGTTTGTTAGGATTCTTCATTGCTTAATAACAATTTGTGATGCACTTTTACAATTATCTTAGCATGATCTTCTTATTATTATTATAGTGTCGGTTTCATTAAACTGCTATCAAAATCAAAAAGACAATAACACAAATGTTCGCTCTCTGCCAGGGCCAAAACCTCTCTCTCTTAGAGAGGAAAACCCTTCAGTAAGTTTCTCTTATTGAAGCTTCTTATTGACTAATGCCAAACCCTAGACCCCTGACTAGGATGTCCTCCAAGCACAAGTTAAGTCCTTCCTCTTTTCTGCACTATGTTTCCTGGCACATAGACTTCCTTCTTCACTTTGCTCCCCAGCACTTCGTCCTTTTTCTTCATTGCTTTGTCTAGAGATAGACCTTGGTTATGTTAACTTCTTAATGAGATATTCTTCTTCCTTTCTTCGAGATGTTCTTTCACTTAAGGAGACGAGATTCTTCTTGAGATAGGTCTGCAAACCTTATGTGACTGAACAACAACCCTAGTTTTGCCACGTATGGTAGTAACCTTAGAGAATTAGGGTCCTTTTCCTTCGCTAGAGAGATAAGCTCCTTCGGTAGGCTTAGGAATCCTTGTAGATATGATTTCTCACCCAAACAATGATATTTCATGGATTGTTCTCTAGCTGTTGTTATGCCGCAAACTTAACCTCCTCTTCTTCACACGTGTGACTATTTCCAGCCCTAGAAATAGTCCTCTTCACTTTGACCTTCTTCCTCCTTCCTTTGCTTGTCTTGGAGACCCTTTATTCTAAGCTTTTCCCTCACTTTCTTGGCTACTTTCCTTTTCTGATTTCAAAGATTGATAGAGGACATTGAGGGGGAGTGGATAACGTCTATATATAGAGGATTGTCCTTCCTTTAGGCCAACATTAGGCCAACATGATGTCTTTAAGCCGACTTGACTTTTTTTTCATCATTTTCATCATTTAGCTTCCTTTTGGAGGACATTGTTGTATGGAGAGGACATGCACTTGTCTTGGAGGTATTCCTTTGACCTTATACAATATTATACATAGTGTAACATGCCCTCTAAGGGTCTTACATAAATACATTGACACTTTGACTTCCTAGAAGCACTTAAACATGTGCATGGCCTACTTCAATAAGCAAGAAACTCATTGACAAATAATATAAAATTACTTTATCTTTTCTTGAATAAATACAAATGTCAAAAATACATTTATGAAGACCGAACCTAGTTACACTTTCTTCAATACCTTTCTAGGTTTTTCTGGGTTTTTGGCAAGGAGTACGCTCCTAATTTTATAGAATTTTCTAGGCAAATCTGAGGGGTCAAACAGGGGTCCCAACTCAGCCAACAGCTAGAGGAGCTAGGGGGAATTTGGGCCAAAATTCCGAGGTCAACATTTGGCCAATCCCTTCGTGGGTTATTCTGGGTTTCTTGTGTAGAGGCTGGGTTTAATTTCCCAGAATTTTTTGAGCAACAGGGAAGGCTCTAACAGCAGATCATTTCAAGCAACAACATATTCTAGGCAGTGACCGTGTAGCTCTTGGGCTAGATTACCAGCAAATTTGAGAAGGGTGTTCCATTGTTCATTTTGGGCTTTTTCTAGCTTGCCTAGAGCAAGCGCAGGTGCACACATTCTAGCACCTTGTTGTATAACTCTTCCCATTTAATAAAATGAGTAGACAACGCAGTTTGGTTGCCAATTTTGTGGTATGATGGTCTAATTTAATTTTGTGGTGGTGTTTTTATTGTTTGCTTTGCATAGCACTATTTTTTCTAGTTTGGAACATTACAGTGGTATTAGAGCATGATCTTGGCCCAACTGTGGGAAATTAGCCAGAAGATCATGGAAGTTTTGGGTACGAGTGCACAGTGACGGGTGAAACCGAAGACAAACCAATGGTTCAAGGGAAATCTAGTATGCAGAAATTCTGGGGTAGAATTGATTGGGAAGATGAGAGGTTGGCCCAGTTGAGGAGGATGGCAGACCAAACCCATCCTCACCCTTACAACAGAGACGTTACAGGGGAGCAAGTCGTGCAGGTGCAGCCATCTACATCATGTGGGGAACGCTGACCAAATCAACACACCAGATCTCCTGAAAAGGAGCAGGCAGGACGGAGACAGTTAGAGGATGAGACTAGGGGGCGCTTTTGCTAGTGGAGATCTGGCTTTAGATATCAGGAGCCTAAGGAGGAGGTTGAGCATGATGCTAACAACCCCTAGGATGGTGAGGAGCACATTGATATACCCGGTGTGGTGCAGGGGTCACCTTTATTAGAGACCTCTTTGATAGCCCTAGTTGACGCCTTGATGGAGAGGATAGGGCCTACACACATAGAGCCATCTGTTGAGGGGGTGCCACCCATGGATGAGATGCCAATAGTTGTTGAGGTATTTGGAGTTGTGACCGAGTTTACAGGTGATAGATGCCCATGGCAGCTCCACCAGTTTCAGGCCGACCTTCTAGCATTACAAAGGAACGTCGTGTTAGTGCATGAGGCTATTCTACAACAAAACGAGGAGCTAGAGGGCATGAAAGAGATTTGTGTCGAGTCCACGACCAAATTGACTCATGTTGGGGAGCGGTTGGATTCCCTATTAGTGCAGCTAGAGTGCACGTTGGGGCGTTAGAGCAGCCCTCTTTCGGCATACATAGACGGGATTGGAAGCACTGTTAGGTTACCTTGGCCCATTGGACAGAGAGAGACAGAGCTACCTAGTCAGAGTTCAAGTATTGACCTGAGTTGCACAAGGTGCAACACCCGCATGTTGGGGTTGTTCTATGTGCATGAGTTCGTGCATTCGATCCCTCTCTTGGGGTTGGATGGCGAGAAATTCTGAGTTGGTACCCTATGGAGTGGGCTATGGAGATGGTGGTGGACCTGGGTGTAGCTCAGCAGGAGCTTCCAGGCATTTAGGATACCAGCAACACAGACTAGCATTAGGTTCCCGTTGGGACTACCTATCATTTCCCATGTATGCCGACTGACTACAACCTGGATGGTATAGTTGACCTAGTAGTTAAGCATGCACATTCGCTAGGGGAGTCTTGGTTAGCAGCAATGGCCAACCAGTTTATGGACAGACTCTTTTGGTTGTCCTGGTATAAAATTTGTACACGGGATCACTAGGTGATCAACGTACTTTGGCAGGAGTTTGTCAGAGTAGCTGGCATTGGCAGGCCACCAGAGAGTGCCTTGTATGGAGCTGGGGATTCTTCACATCTGTGTGGGACACAGAGGAGTAGAGCAGTGGTGGCATCGCTGCTGACACCTAGAGAGATTCAGTTCTTGGGTCCCTTAGGGAGGACTTGGAGGGGAGGTCCCCTCATCGGAGAGCATGGTGATGCGACAGTACAATTGATGATATGGGTTGGATGCGGACCAACGCATATGGACACAGCTTTAGGTCATCTCATTCAAGGATGGGTAGGAGCATCGAGCGTGGAGCAGTGGTCTGCAAATGGGCATGGAAATGCATGGGGGTGTGTCATAGTATGTTGGATTGCGTTGTGGAGTGGGAGTGCTTCACATTGCATTGAGTATATGCGGGGAGTGACAGGTACAGAGACACAGGTGGGACACAGGATGGTACAAGATAGCATAGTCGTAGCCGAGGGTATCTAGCAGTGTATAGGGGTAGGTCGCGGTGTATAGTGGCATGTCCAGGAGTACTGGGATGATCAGTGGTATGCAGGGATGTATAGTGTTGCACAGCGAGGTCTTGGAGTGTTGCCTCCAGAGAGACCCTTGGACAGAAACACTGGGCATACCTTTAGGCGTAGTTCAACTAGGATCGATGGGGATATAGATGAGTGATACTTGATTGTATCTCGGGGACTCACACGCTTGACCCTCTTCTACATCCCTCACAGGCACAATCGATTTTGTTGTTGACTTTCTGCACTCTGGGCATGAGCAGCAGGGGAAGAGGAGCTCACCTAAGATATTTTGGTGACACACAGCGCACTAGGGGGAGACTTTTCAGCAGTGGCATTGAGTTGGTGCATCAATTGATAACCACAAGTTGGGGGATGAGGTGATCATCTGCAGGGGTGGCATATCATTCATCACCGAGCCTACGTCTAGGGAGCTAGTCACGAGGGAGACATGTGTCACTATCTCAGGCCATGTTGAGACCATGCATGAGCAGAGGATATCGGGTACGACTGAAGTAGTTTTCCAGTATGTGCCCGAGCTCCAGACCTTATATTGGCACGTTATCGAGAGGGCAGATGGCAAACCTAGGGCAGATGGTTGGCAGGGATCGAAGAGATCCACACATCCTGAGTCAATTACGAGTATCGGATGCCCATCTTTTGGTTGCATTCAAGGGGTATCTATTTGGCACACATGGCTTCCAGCGATCATCGGTACTACACAGTGGCCGACACAAGGCAAATTAGCATGCATCAGATTAGCCCACGATATATGGAGCCTATATATTGATCACATGTAGGGACTAGAGACGAGGCATGGATGGATTCCTGTAGTTGTTAGAGCTATGTTGCAACAAGTCCAACTAGGGGATGCAAGGATTCAGTTGATTGATAGATCACTTTATCTCGTGATGGTTGGAGTCATGGCAGAGAGTGGTCTAGTTCACTCTGGGATTGGCACATGGGGGTACACAGTGGCCTTCATCGAATGGCGAAGCAGGCTTTCTTTGCGGTTGCACCAGTTTGGAGTTAGACTTAGATGGGTAGACTTTGGCATCATGGACATGTCGGGGCAGGATGTGTCTCGCCTCTATCAGTGTTCCACCATCGAGTTCTAGGAGAGGAGGATACTGTCTGTGCACAATGGGAAGTATGTCATAGCCATAGTAGCGCAACGTCAACATGGTGACACCACTCTGGGACTAGCAGGGAACTGGGGCATCACAACTCTTCACAGGTCAATAACCTTTAGGGATGCACTAGCTACAACTGGGTATATCATACAGATCTTCCATTGGGCTTTAGCAAGTCACTGATGGAGCAAGGGACTTCTAGTACCTGTACCAGGCAAGATAGTAAGGGGAGCTTCATGTTGCACAAGATATCCTAGGATCCAGGTATTGAAGGATTCTTTCATATCAGGACAGTGTCGAGGTTAGGGACGATTCAGTGGCACATCTGGGACCCTGGCACATTTTGCAGTGATAGTGGGGAGCAACAATTAGAGAGGATGCTTGTTCAAGCATTGCTTGAGGACAAGCGATTTATGGTGCATTAGAGGAGCTTGCCAAATGAGGATGGTATTTGGGAGGGTAAGCACATACTTGAGCATCCAGCACTAAAGTTGCTTGGGGACAAACAACATTTGGGAGGGGAGCACTGTAATGTCCCTTCCTAAATTATTTTGGAATAGGATTAATCTCTACATTTTGAGGCCAATTTTGGAGGTGAGGGGGCCCATTCGATTTTAATAGGAAGCTGGACTTAGTAGAAGTTATTTCGGCGTGGTTAAGTTATATGTGGCGGCCACCCACACTAGGATAATATGCATTCCCTAGTTCTATTTGCATGGAGGGGAAATCGATGGTTGAGTGAGGGACCCACGATGAAGGGAAAATGGAGGGAAAAGTGCTCCACAAAATCTATATAAGAAAGGCAGCTCTCCTTATTTCATCATCTTTTGACATATTGAACTCAATCTTAGTTTCTCGAGCTACTTAGCCGGGTTACTGTGTTGTTTATCACACGAGTGTCTCAGAGCGGAGATCTCAACCCTTGCTTCGGTGGACTTCGAGTGCCAACCCTAGGAAGGATTTCTTCTTCATCTAAGTTTGTAGCAATAGCAAAGAGACAAGTTACAGCCACTGTAGTCCAGATCCAGTAATAGGGGAAGTAACAGCAAGGAAGATGAGTTATAGCCGTAGAGAAAGGAGCAGTAGGAGGGTCGAGTTACAGCAATAGGAAATTATTAGCAAGGAGGCTGAGTTCCAGCAGCAGCGCAGAGCAGGGAGTGTAATAGTAATGCAGAGCAGGGAGAGTAACAACAGCGCAAAAACAGGGAGAGTAACAGCGACGAGTGTTAATTTTAGGTATGTTCTATGCTTAGAGCGGTTTATTTCAATTTTCATAGTTAGCTCAATATCTTTTCCAGATTAGCAATCACATCAGCATTAAAGTAAACTACAAATAGAACATAAACATAAATCGCAAAAGACAAGAGGACACAAGATGTGGCGCTAGCCAAGGACAAACACAAATGTGGGGAAAACCTTTATCAATTCTTCTTATATGTTCTTCAATATTTCATGTAATATTCTTAATTAGCTATGGCTAATTGGAATATTCGACTTTGTTCGATTTTTGCCTTCTATAGTTATTTGTAAATAAAAAGTGAGGAAGGGGGAACATAACTCACTTTAGAATAAAAAGTCACTTCCTAGGTAGCACAACATTGTGACTTAAGGGGGAACCAAGGGGGCCAAAGGGGGACGCAGAAATGGAGCCCACGCAGACACATGGAGGGACTGCGCAGGAGGGAAGGAACACATGGCAAAAAGGGGATCACGCAGAAGAAAGTGAGCCTAGGGATTGTGAGAGGCAGAGACTATAAAATAGAGAGGAACCCCCTCATTTGGGATCATTCTGGTTATGAGCATTTGTAATAATCATTTCAACTTAAGAGCACGCTGGCTGTTTAGCTAGTCTGCAACACTCTTTAGTGCATTGAGTGTCTCCGTTTGGAGATCTCACCCTTAGCCTCGGGGGACTTCGAGTGCCTACTCGGGCAAGGCATTTCCATTGGCATTCCAGCATTAGATTCATCAGCATTTCAACCGCAGTTTCATCAGCATTTCAGCAGCAGTTTCATCAGCGTCTTTGAGGAACTGCGCAAAACCCCAAGGGGGTGATTTTCAGGGATCGGCCATTTCAGAAAAGCTTTCTGGGTTTTTCTAGGTTTTTTGAATAGAGCCCGATTCCAGAGTTTCAGCCTTTTCTGAGCAGGGGAGCAACCCCAAATCCTCATTTGATTTCCAGTAGCAACAACAGCACGACAGTTTCCCAGCAACTGGGACGCAGATCAGTGTGAGGCCATTCCGGAAAAGCTTTCTGGGTTTTTCTGGGTTTCTTGAGTAGAGCCCGAATCTAGAGTTTCAGTTTTTTCCGAGGAGGGGAGCAGCCCCAAATCATCATTTGTTTTCTAGTAGCAGCATCCACGCAGAGTGGCCATTCTTGTCATCCTGAGAGTATTTCTTCACTTGCCTTGTGCAAGTCGAGATGCCATCTGTCTAATCACCTCTTGTACTCATTTATTGCTCAGTATAATAAAATGGTTTAGCATTTCTCGTTGTGTTTCTTGTGTATCTACTTATATTTCCGGTTTACATTATTATAGGATGTTCCACTGTTATTTTATTACTTCTGGGTTATTATATCATTTGCACATATCTGGTTGGAGTTTTTGCTGGGGTTTGAGGAATATTTTGGGTCAGGAATATTACAGTG
The DNA here is from genome assembly GCA_000404065.3 of Pinus taeda. Classification (NCBI taxonomy): domain Eukaryota; kingdom Viridiplantae; phylum Streptophyta; class Pinopsida; order Pinales; family Pinaceae; genus Pinus; species Pinus taeda. The sequence continues at coordinate 207,364 of APFE030420404.1, read as the reverse complement.
GTATTAGAGCATAGATTTGGCTCAGCCTGTGGAGCTAGCAATCTATGACACCGGGGGAAAAACCCTATATCTGTTACAGAGGTCAGAGATACAGAGACACTGGGCGTAGGTTGGAGAATATCTACGGAGAGGGAGATTGTGTTCCTGTGGTAGACGTAGAACAAAGAGAGTCAGTAGTGGACGCAGAGCAAATGGTAGACGAGGACGGGAAGAGATTTGCGGATATGCTCCTCAAATCAGTGCAGGATCTGTCGAGGCAGATTGAGGTGATGGGGCAGAGGTTCACGGCAGTAGAGGCCAGACAACAGGAGAGCCCACGAGTTTTTCAAATCGATGAGGGATCAAGTGCATCCCAACACTTGCCAGAGCAGCATGATACTGCGCAGCAGGGGGCCTCACATGCCCCTACACGCTCTACCATGCCCACCTTCTTAGGAGCAGACACGGGGGCCGCAGCCTAACAGGAGGCAGAGCCCGGGCATATGGGCGATTATTTTGCAGAGTACCAGGCCTATGGGCAAGAGTTCAGGGAAGCCCTCTCATTCAGAGATTTTGTTCAGCTCCAGCAGGATAGTAGACCCCACGATCATCACAGAGGGTACCGTCATTACCATGATGTCGACACCCACCATGCAGCGAGCAGATTCCACTTGCCTACGTTTGATGGCTCATCAAACAGTTCCGCAAAGTCTTGGGTGGAGAAGCTGGACATTTATTTCCAGCTTAACCAGATGTCGGAGGCAGAGGCCATCAAGGTGGCAACATTGCATTTGGATGGCGAGGGCCAGGATTGGTGGTTTCATGGGATGGTTACATTGGGGCACTCCACAGTGACGTCATATGCAGAGTTTACCAAGAGATAGATGGAGCGATTTGATCGGAGGGATCCAGAGCAGCATTTCGTTGAGCTGACGAGGCTCAAACAGACAGGGAGCCCAGAGACCTACATTGCAGATTTCTTGAGGGTCTCCGTGATGGTGCCAGACCTCTCCACGGCATGGAGGGTCTATATGTATGTTGAGGGGTTAGCAGAGCCACTTCGGGGTATAGTCCGATCCACTAGACCAGCTACGCTCCAGGACGCTATCAGCAGGACCCGGGACTTACAGGATGTCTTACCCAGGCCCTGGACACCTTACCCCCAGAGACAGACTTTCCAACTAAGGGGAAGGATGTGAGGATTCCACCTCCAAAGGGGAATCCAGGACGAGTACAGCTTGATGATGATGCCAGGAGGGAGCTGAAGAAGAAGCAGTTGTGCTTCACTTTTCAGGAGCCATGGGCACCAGGACATAGATGTGCTGCTGGTAAAGCACATTCTATTGAGGTCTTCTCCGAGAGCAGTGGAGAAGACGATGACGAGGAGGATGTGGAGGCAGGAGATAGCCATGCCATACAGGGACCTTTGCCACCTCCACCACCAGCAGCAAGTGGTGCATCTTTTGCACCCACCGGAGGGGCCCTTGCAACGTTGTGGGGAGTTCCCAAGTATCTGTCGCTACGCATAAGGACAGTACGTGGCCTGCGCGTATTAGTTTTGGTTGACAGTGGGGCAACCCATAACTTCATTGATGCCCAGATGGTTGAGCAGAGGGGTATAGAGACAGAGCTTCGATGGGTTTTCAGTCTTAGTCCCAAGAGATCAGACCATGACATGTGGTCGTTATGTTCCAGAACTTTCAGTGACGTGGGCACCTACACATTGACTGACCACTTTTTTGTGGTCGATATTCCGGACACCAACATGATACTGGGTGTTCAGTGGCTTATCACTCTAGGGAAGGCCACGACAGATTGGAAGACCCTGGAGATGGAGTGGGATGATGAGAAGACAGGGAGGCATGAGAAGATATGGGGACAGCACACATATCCGCCTCAGACTGTCTCGGCTCATCGAATGGAGGCAATCTTCCGAAATGGAGACATAGAGTGGGCAGTGGAGCTGCGTGCATCAGAGGCAGGAACTACAGGGCAGACAGTACACCCGAAGATACAATCTATCCTTGATCGGTATGCCATAGTGTTTGGTGAGATTCCACCAGGACAACCACCAGATTGGGGGTTTGAGCACACCATCGAGCTTGAGCAGGGCATACAGGCCGTGATTACCACCCCCTATAGGCACCCAAAGGCCTATCGGGATGAGATTGAGCGGGCTATCTAGGAGTTGCTTGCATTGCCAGATTTCACGCAGCCATTTGTTTTGGAGTATGATGCGTCGGGAGAGGGGATCGACGCAGTATTGATGCAGGGAGGTCACCCTATAGCATTTGAGAGTCGGAAGCTCATTCCGCCCAAGAGGTTGTATTCCATATACGACAAGGAGATGCTGGCCATCATGCATGCATTGGCTAAGTACCAGCAGTATTTGGTAGGCAACAGTTTAGGTGAGGACTGATCACGCACAGCCTCAAGTTTTTTGGAGCAGAAACGCTACAAGAGAGGCAGCAGAAGTGGATCATTAGATCCAGCATATGTTTGGACATGAGTATGTCAAAGGTAAGAACAACGTGGTAGCAGATGCCCTTTCACGTAGACCAGCCACGTTGTCTCTTATGAGCTTGGATACAGATTGGTGGGCTCGACTCTTAGTAGAGTACTCCAAGGACAGATTTGCATGTGAGGTTCTGGATGGACAGGTGGCAGATGACAGGTACAGGGTGGTCGATGAGATCATCTACTACAGGGACCAGATCTTCTTGACTGAGGGATCTCAACTCAAGAACAAGATACTCCAGGCATCACATGATTTCCCATTGGCAGGACATTAGGGTTTTACCAAAACCTACAGGGCATTAGGGAGAGGTTCGCATGGAAGGGCCTCAAGAAGGACGTACTCCAACACATCCGGGAGTGCGATGTTTGCCAGAGGAACAAGGGAGAGATGAGCCATCCCGCAGGATTATTGCAGCCTCTTCCCATTCCGGAGGGGAAATGGGAAAGTATTTCAATGGATTTCATCACAGAGTTGTCCATGGTACAGGGCAAGGATTGTATCTTTGTCGTCGTTGATCGACTGACGAAGTACGCACATTTCTTTGCCATATCCGCACACTATACAGCAGCACAAGTGGCCGAGCTGTTCTTCAGGGAGATCTTCAGGCTACATGGTCTTCCTAAGACCATTGTCAGTGACAGGGACAGTCGTTTCATGGGCGGGTTTTGGCTGGAGCTTTTCCGATTGGTGGGGATGGAGTTGACACCGAGTACCAGCTATCACCCACAAACGGACAGACAGACGAAGATAGTTAACAAGTGGCTGAAGGGCTACTTGCGTACCTATGTCAGTGGGCAATAGCAAGCATGGCTGAAGTGGCTGCATCTGGGGGAGTACTGCTACAATACTTCACATCACATGTCCATTGGTATGTCACCATTCTATGCCTTATATGGGTATCATCCTTCATCTTTTGCTGACATGATGTTTGGTGATAGCAAGGCTCCTAAAGTCAAGATTTGGATCCAAGAGAGTCAAGATATCTCCCGAGCTCTCAAGGATAACATGGCTACAGCGCAGAACCAGCAGAAGCTGTATGCCGACAGGGGTCGGGTGGAGAGACAGTTCGGGGTAGGGGACATGGTCTACCTACGATTACAGCCATACCGACAATCATCGCTGAAGCAGAAGGGGGCTGAGAAGCTCAAGCCCCGCTTTTATGGGCCATACAGGGTGATACGCAGGATTGGACAGGTTGCATATGAGTTGGAGCTGCCCCAAGGCAGCAAGATTCATAATATTTTTCATGTATCATACCTGAAGAAGGCATTGGGGCAGCAGGTGACCGTGACGGATGAGCTACCACCCATGGATGATGAGAGGCATTTGGTATTGCAGCCAGAGGCTATCATTCACTCTAGGGAGAGACTGTTGCGGAGCAAGACGGTCCGGGAATTCTTGGTGAGGTGGGAGAATTCGCCGGATGAGGATGCCACTTGGGAGAGTGAGGAGATCTTACAACATCCATCACTTCAGTTGCTTGAGGACAAGCAACATTTTGTTGGAGGAGACTGTAATATTCCTAATTAGCTATGGCTAATTGGAATATTCGATTTTGTTTGATTTTTGCCTTCTATAGTTATTTGTAAATAAAAAGTGAGGAAGGGGGAACATAACTCACTTTAGAATAAAAGGTCACTTCCTAGGTAGCACAACGTTGTGACTTAAGGGGGAACCAAGGGGGTCAAAGGGGGATGCAGAAATGGGGCCCACGCAGACACATGGAGGGACTGCGCAGGAGGGAAGGAACACATGGCAAGAAGGGGATCACATAGGAGAATGTGAGCCTAGGGATTGTGAGAGGTAGAGGCTATAAAATAGAGAGGAACCTCCTCATTTGGGATCATTCTGATTATGAGCATTTGTGATAGTCATTTCGACTTAAGAGCACGCTGGCTGTTTAGCTAGTCTGCAACATTGTTTAGTGCATTGAGTGTCTCCATTCGGAGATCTCACTCTTAGCCCCGGGGAACTTCAAGTGCCTGCTTAGGCAAGGTATTTCCATTGGCATTCCAGCAGTAGATTCATCAACATTTCAACAGCAGTTTCATCAGCATCTTTGAGGAACTGCGTAGAACCCCAAGGGGGTGATTCTCGGGGGTCGGCCATTTCAGAAAAGCTTTCTGGGTTTTTCTGGGTTTTTTTAGTAGAGCTCGAATCCAGAGTTTCAACTTTTTCTGAGGAGGGGAGTAGCCCCAAATCATCATTTGTTTTCTAGCAGCAGCAACAGCACCGCAGCAATATCCACACAGAGTGGCCATTCTTGTCATTCTGAGAGTATTTTTTCACTTGCCTTGTGCAAGTCGAGGTGCCATCTGTCTAATCACCTCTTGTACTCATTTATTGCTCAGTATAATAAAATGGCTTAGCATTTCTCGCTGCATTTCTTGTGTATCTACTTATATTTCCGGTTTACATTATTATAGGTTGTTCCACTGTTATTTTATCACTTCTGGGTTATTATATCATTTGCACATATTTGGTTGGAGTTTTTGCTGGGGTTTGAGGAATATTCTGGGTCAGGAATATTACAGTTCAGCAGAGAGAGAGAAAGAGAGAGATAGTACATTTACAATAGAAGTCAACACTTCGACTTTCTAGATAAGAGAATCAATCATCTCTACATGAGATTAGTTGAAGACATGCTGCTTCAACTGATTCTCCAAGGTGACTCATTCACCTGCCATTATGATGCATCTCATCCATATGCCACACCTCACCATGCTGCACCATGTTGCACTCAACAACACAATGCTGGACCTAGTGACCATGCTATGCACTTCATGTTGTTGTTCTTGTCACTGTGCTGCTCTCATCACGAATCTGCACCTCATCATCAGTTGCACCTGTCACTGTGTTTCACCCAATCATACACTCAAGGCATACTCAATACATCATCATCATCATGCTGCAATACCTTCTTGCTACATCGTGTTGCTGCAATACTTCTGTTGCTCTTACCAAACAATTTCCACTTTGTTGCAAATGTATATCCGCCTTAGCTTCCTGCTATGGCTTGCAACCTAGCAGAGCAGCTAGGTAGATAGCAGCTTAGCCCTCTAACTTCTAATCTAATGACAGTTGCTCCCAAATGTATCTCATTCGTTCTTTTGACCAGCAATGGGACAACTATAGTTATGGCTAGATGTGACAGCGTATGAGGACATCTTCACGTCTGAGATTAGGGCCTCTTTAGGCCTCCTTACTATGGCTTGAGGAACTCTTCACCATGTCATTCAAGTTACTTCTAGACCTTTCTTTGACGATGTCCATGTGCATCATAAGTCTATGGTATGACTGCCGCTAGGGCACTCTTTAATACACTTCCTTTTGACTGTGTCTAGAGTTATTTAAGACCTCCTCCTTCCAATGTGTATGAGTCCTTCTCTTACTGCATAGAACCCTTAATGACAGCGGATTATATCTCCTAGGAGGACTGCGGTTAGGGTAGCATAGAGCCCTTCTTTTGTTGCGGAATAAGGCTAGCATTTAGAGTACATCCGGACTATGACTAGGGCTACACAGAACTGCAGATAGGTCTCTTTTAGACCAGCGTGTAGACCTTTGCTCAAGACAGCAAATAGGGGATTGCTTATAGGGCCAGAACAGCGGCTAGATTGTGGCTAAGACACTTCCTTAAGTGTTGCGGCTAGGAGACTGTGTTAAGGTCATCTCCATAGGGTCATCCATGACAATGTTAGGCTGTAGCCAAGATTTCTCTAGGACAGAGTTTAGGTCTCTCTGCATTTAGGGCATAACAACGCTAGAACCCTTGTTCCATGACTGCGCTAGGATGCTTCTTCATTAAGCAGCGTTAGACTTTATTTCCATGCCAGCGTAGGTGTTTCTTCATGATAACAGAAGGGCTTCTTCCATGGCTACATTAGGCTTCTCCATTAGAGCAACATAGACCCTATTCACCCATGACTGCATTTAGATCTAGGGCATGTTATCTTAGGGCAGCGTATATCCTAGGGCACTCCCTCTAGATCTCATCTTCATCAAACCCAAAATAGGATGAAGAGAGATCACAAGAGTGAGTGAGTGTCAAATGACTTAAAGTCCTCTTCTATTTATACTAAAACGTAAAGCACAAGAGGGGGTTATTTGGTTGCTGGCCGAACTTGACGAATTGTCCCATAACACAAATAAATTCATATCTCCATGAATACTTATCGGGATCGGATGATCTTTAGATCAATCCTACACCTCTCGATGAGAAGGATCCAAGAAAAATATCAGTTTCCATTAATAATATGACCCACATGGAGTTTGGCCCTAGTTGCCAATTTTAACAGTGAGGGCCTGCGTAGCCATCGGAGTGAGACTTGTTGGGGCAACATTATCTTGGGAATTTGGACCTAAGGAGTTGGGAGATCATTTGCAGGGCCATTTGAAGAGGATTGTTGAAGCTAGGAATGCATAGATTGACAGGACCAGTCACAGCAACAAAATTCATATTTAGAGGTCCAAGCTGTGAAGGGCCAATTTTTGAAGGTTGGAACCAAGGGAAACCCTTTCTGGGTTTTTTTGGGTTTTTGGCAAGGAGTGCACTCCTAATTTTATAGAATTTTTTAGGCAAATCTAAGGGGTCAAACAAGGGTCTCAACTCAGCCAACAGCTAAAGGAGCTAAGGGGAATTTGGGCCAAAATTTTGAGGTCAACATTTGGTCAATCCCTTTGTGGGTTATTTTGGGTTTCTTGCATAGCGGTTGGGATTAATTTCCCAGAATTTTCTGAGCAACAGGGAAGGCTCTAACAGCAAATCATTTCAGGCAGCAACACCTTCTAGGCAGTTACCGCGCAACTCTTGGGCCGGATTACCAGCAGATTTGAGGAGGGTGTTCCATTGTTCATTTTGGGTTTTTTCTAGCTTGCCTAGAGCAAGCCCAAGTGCACACATTCCAGCACCTTGTTGTACACCTCTTCCCATTTAATAAAATGAATAGACAGTGCAATTTGGTTGCCAATTTTGTGGTTTGATGGTCTGATTTAATTTAATGGTGTTGTTTTTATTGTTCGCTTGCATAGCACTACTTTTTCTAGTTTGGAACATTACATAAATAAATATTTATTAGTTTTATGTAATTAATTAATAATTATTTTTATTACTAATTTAAAATATATGTATATATAAATTTAAATTTATTTTTAATGTAATTTATTTTCATAATTTTCTAATATATACTATATATTACTAACCTCAGAAAAATCTCTCCTAAACTATAAAACACCCTACAACCATATGTTTTAAACTATGTTGCATGGGTTCCTGAACCCAGGGGTGGGGTTCTCGAACCCGTCCCGGATTCTCGTCCCCAAGTACCGGATTCGGGTTCGGGTGCTTCTGAGAAGAACCCATAAGAAGCGGGTTCTTCAATGAAGAACCGGGTTCCTCATTAAAAAAAATTGGGTTCTTTTGTCTTGATGGGTACGGAGAACCCTGATGATGGGTACTTGGAATGCCAAAATCAAGTTCTTTTGGGTTCTTTTGGGTTCTTTGGGGTTCTTTTAGTTTTTATATTTTATTTTTTAATTAATTTAATGGGCTTCCCCTAATATTCTAGGTAGTTAGTTCTTCATCTTGCGAGAGGAATTGGAGTACTTATGACTTTATCCATTTAGTAAAGAGAAATATGTTGGGCTCAAAGAAGGTAGAGAACTTAGTGTACATTCATAGCACACTTCGTCTCATATCTCGAAAAGACCCTAGATATGAGGGTCCTTTCAAGGGATGGGACCAATACACAAACGATGCTATGTGTGTGGACGAGGAGATACAACTAGATGGCCTTATTGAGCTACCTCCAATTGTTATGGATGAGCAAGAGCCTCAGGATCAGAGTGATCCCTACTTGGAGAGCATGCTAACTAAATATCTAAGTGATGTTGATGACATCGCTTGAGTAAGCCATTGTTCACTATTAGATATTTTTATTTTACTATTTTAAAATTCCCCAGTTCTTGTTTGGAGATGCCTTAAGACAAATTTTGAATCTAGTATGACAATGGACATATATCATGATTCTTATTAATATGTAAACTCCAATTTGCACTTGATATCAAACTAGAAATTTTGAAATTTCATTGTAAATGTTGAATGTACAATGATGTGCATGTTTAAATATTTAAAGTTTAAATCATAAATATTTTAATTTTCTTGTTTAAGGTTGAAAAATATACAAATTCATATATATTATAATTATAAAATATAATATATATATATATATATATATATATACCCCCGACGAACCCACGCACCCTGTTTCGAAAAAAGGCGTACCCGTCCCCGTCCCCGCACCCGCACCCGTCCCGGAACCCACGTTTCCTGGCAACATAGGTTTTAAACTATAAAACACCATACAATTTCTACGTAATATAGTTAGGCAAATCATATTCTTGAATTCTGATGGCACGCGCCTTATAATTTCATATAATTTTGAAAAGAATGCTCAAGTTCATGTAACTTCTACAAGTATGGTAACCATATGCGCATGGTTTCGAGATTAGAACTGCTACATTTCCCACTATTACCTCCATACAATGTTAGAACCAATCACAATAAGCTTTGTGTCATCTCCACACCAACCACTGCGATATATAGTAATGCTAAGAGTATTGTATCACACAATACCTTCAAAAGATATGAATTGTCTTGATCTTGGGGGTTGTTTAGTATTCAGTAATATTCATAGAAAAAACTCATGCTAAGGAGATTTACCTTACATATGAATTGTTTTAATTTTGGAGACGGTTTAATATTCAGTACCCTTCATAGGAAAAAACTCATGCTAAGGATATTTACCTTACATACAATCTGGGATGCAAGATCTTTCATTTTGGGTACTTACGCTTATCTAATAGCAAAAATTAAAATACATGCATAACACGAATTATCTAACAGCCATCCACATTACTGAAATTCTAAATCATGAAGATGCTTATGCTGGATGCTTCAGAATATCCTGGTAAGAGAAATGGAGCTAATGACTATTTCATGCTTGCATCCAGGCTGCAAGATAATCTTACATGAGAATCAATAGTGAGAGAAGATTTTGCATTTTGAATATTCACACGTTATTGCACAATAGATTTCAAGAAGATAAATAATAGTAGCCCTTCTTACTCAACACCTATACACTTAGAGTACATGCTTTGATGGCATTCACAACAGCATACATTAGTATTTTATATAATTTGACAATTACCTCCCTTTTCTTGCACAGTTCAACGGTACTTAAAATAATTTGTTTGAGTGCAAAATGCATACCTTGTTCCCAATCCCAGAATCAACTATGTGTTTCCTTATATCCTTGGATAAGGACCGTTGTGGATGCAACCCAAAATATTGAAAGAAGGAACTCGATGGAAATTCACTTGTTACAATATTGTCCCAAAGAGACTTGTAGCACATTAACTGAAGCCTGCACAAATAACAATAACAAACTTTAGAATAATCCAAAGTTAAACCACGCCTTTGTCTGGCTGACAATGAACTCAACTATCCTGAAAGAAGTCAGACCAAACAATGTTCTACAGAAAATAAACCTGCAGGAAATGTGATGATCAAAATCAATTGTTTTTCCATGAATATTTTTAAATCATATTCAGATAAGTTTTTGCAACGATCTAGAATTTTAAAAACCTGTATTTTGTCCACAGCACGACTGTTTTTGCTAATCACAAGTTTCCAATTGGATAACATTTCAAAAAAGTTCTATATATTATGTCACAGCTGCTACGACAGGGTCTGAAGGCAGTGTAGGAAACACAAGCAACACGAGTTTAAGATGAGTGAACTCCCAAACATAAAAAAGAGATATGAATTAAAAATGGCTAAAAGGGAACACCCACTTCACCTGACCTACACCCACCTCCCATACTTGCTGCACCAGATCATCTATCAAGAAAGGAATCTCACACCAAGAGATGTAGAGAGACCATCAGCTATTCCTAAAATGAACTGCTGTGCTTAGCATACATCCTCAATACAGCAAGCACCCCATAAATGTTTCAATGTTAGAATTCATTCTAGATTCGTTGTCCTGCAGCATTTTTCCAATGCCCAGTATGAAAGAAAATGAAGATTAAGATTGTGCTTGTCAGCTATAAATCAGCAATCTCAAGAAATACTTGTCTCTATTTATCATGATAGAGCCACAGGATTATGAACAGCCATCCAGAATCCTTCAAGAACCATAGAAAACCTTAATAGTTTTTTTCCATATGCTAGCTTAGCACCTACCATTTACAACCCAACACAGATGATATGACAAATGCCCAGCATGCTAGTGAAGTTAACACCACACTCAAGCTAGTAACTCCCAACATTAATAATCAACCACAAAATTGAAAAAAAAAAAAAAAATCTATTGGAGGAGCAAATAAGCTCCAATATCTAGCATTAATGTTAGCATGTTGTCACATGAATGTTAATAATGTTATGCTAGGTTGAGATGCAGCATTGCTGCGTTAATAACCCAGGTTCAAAACTTCAAACCTGATTGGAACAGAACCCTGGATTAGAAGTTGGCTAAGTTTGACAAGACTGTTAGAATTTTGGGTAGCTTGGAAGGTATTTCTGAGAAGGATACCCACCAAAAGTGGTTGGTTGGGTAATTTACCCAAAAGTGGGGTTTTGGACCCAAGGCAGTGGGTTTAGGACCAAAAGAAAATAATTATTTATTTTAATGGGTTGAGAGGCTAAGAACCCTAAGTCTAGAGGTTTCCTAAATGACCCAAAGGAAAAGGACAAATAGAGGAGAGCTGAGGAGAGGCTCATTGTGTGCAAGAGAGATGTGACCTCTCTTGTGCAAGTTGTGCCCTAGTGGAGGGCCGAGTTCTGCTCTTGGAAGAAGACTGCAGCAAGGTTATCATCTATTCTATGAGGCCAAGTCAAACAGTTAGAACATCAAGGTAGCCCAAGATCTTGGAGGGCTGAAGAGCAAGGTCGAATTTTGTTTAGGGCATGATCAAGGCTAATGAAGAAGATCCATCCATGTTGTTACAGCCTTTGAAGGAGGCAGAGTGCCTCAGCCAGTGTGAACAGAAATGCTAAGGAAGGATCGAGGGAAAACTAGAGGGTTTCCATGAATGTGAACAGTACTGAACTATAGCAACTTGTGATAGCATAAGCCAAGAGGGAAGCTGCAGATATGAAGTGGAAGCGTATCAGCCCCAAAGAAGGAGGCCGAAATTATTTCTCCAAAGTCTGATCTACTGGAAGGTGCAAAAATGGTTGACATTAAGAGTTCTTGAGGCCGTCGAGTTTTTCCTGAGGTCCTGGACAAGGAGAAACAACATTACTGGTTCAGATCTATGTCTTGTGTGGGGTCGAAGCCCTAAACTTTTGCGGAGGCAAGCCGAAAGGCCTCAGATGACAAGACAGTGAAGGGTCGCAGCTGTTTGAAGCTAGGCCACAGGCAGGAAAGAGGGATGAGAGCTATGTTACATGAAACTTCAAAGAACCTGGCGTTTCGGGCCATACCCGTACTCAAAACTCCAAAACTTGTCCGAAACTTGACCATCATGTAATCATCTATTAGAGTTAATATAGATTTATTTTCCTTTTAAATTGTCATCTATGGGTTTTATTCCCTTTTTCCTTGCAAGATAATGTGTTATTCACTTATTTATTTATATATATATTTTTTATATATACATATGTGATGTTTCGGCCGATGTTTCCATTTTTGGGAGGTGACGTTTCTAAACATACCCATTTCGGAAACTCCAAAACGTTTTGGCGTCTCATGCAACTTAAGCTGAGAGTCTTCTATGACCTATAGAAGAGGGCCGAAGCACTACAGGCCTAAGAAGAGGCCTGCGTATATGGGCTACTGTTCTGAAGAATTTGAGTTGTTGAGAGTGGTATTTGAAGTCTATTTAGGAAAGGACCCTTGAACAACAAGAGTAAAAGGCTAATGTATAGTGAGTTAAAAGGTTGATTCTCTGTAAGTGCTGAAGTGGATTTGAGGCTAATCATACAATGAAATTAATGGAGAAAGATCTCTAAGTGATCTTAATGGAGAAAGATATCTATGAGTAGTCGATGTTTTGAGGTTGATTATGCGGTATATTTGAAGGAGCAAATATTTTGTGAGCAACTGATGGACAAAGGAGTATAAGAAGGTATTTCTCTATGGTCAAAGGAGGCAAAGGGTTATAGCAAGTAAATAAGTTATGTTCTTGTATTTTTGGGTAGATTGCAGATCTAAAGATGCAAATCGCAAGCCTAGTTTTGTATACTATGTATACTAGTTGTACTAGTGATCGAGGGCCATGATCCCTGTTACAGAAGCCCCATGATTCTTTTATTGATGGACTAATAAAATAATCAAACTTTGGGCTCAAATCTATGTGTACTTAATTGATTTCACTGCTGAAGAGTTCCGGATGCAAAGTGCCTGTAAGTTGAGGGTTCCTAGTGTTTATGTGCATGATTAGCCTCAAACCAGATATAGGGCCTATTGTCGCACAAAGTGTCTAGGCACCACGACAATGTTCAGAGTAAGGGTTGTCACTCTTAAATCCTTACTCACTCCGTTTAGACTCTCTCCTAGAAAAGTCAAGGGGGGTAGTCCCTAGGTAAATGAATGAGAAAGCCTATGGATCATGGGCTCTAGGAGATTTTAATGATGGACAACTTGGTGAATCTAAATGAATCTCGGTTAAATCAGATGAATAGATTAAACGCCAACATAAACAGAACACGATCACAAGATAGAAACAATTATAGACCAATGCCTTTAATTTGAATTAACCATAAATTAAGTAAGAAAACAAGTGATCCAGAATAACTTTTCCAATATGTGACGAACTGTGACAATCAGGTATGATTAATATAAACGCCCAAAACCGCATCACACAAGATATTCTAGATTTAAAATTATTTTCACTGACTGCCCAAATCTAGATTTAATAAATTTTCTTCAAAAGCCAAATATGATTAAAAATGTTTATCGCACCTTGACCATAGAAAAATCATGAAAAAATTTAGATTTTGCTCTTAATACCAAGAACATCAAGGAATTTTAAGTTAGTGATTCAATCGTTCCTTAGGAGATTAATTAAATGCAAAGGTTAAAAAAAAACCAAAATTTTTAATGGGCCATAGACCACGTTAAAATGTTTTTTATGTTAAAGCGTAATCTTCTAGTTTATTTCATTTTTAATTTTTCAAAATTTTTTAAAGTTTAAAAAAAAAAAAAAAATCAAAATATTTTATGATTTTTTAATCCTTTTAGGATTTTTAGGATTTTTTTAAATTTAGAGCTTTTTAATGTTTAGGCTTTTTAGTTTTCTCAAAAATGTTTTGAATTTTTTAAAATTTTTAGAAATTTTTAATTTTTTAGAATTTTAAATTTTTTATGATTTTAAATGTTTTTAGATTTTTTTTTAGGATTTCAAAATCAAAATGAAATTAAAAATAAAAAGGTGAAATGAAATTAAAAAAAAATAATAATAATAAAAATATTAGAATATGAATTAATGTATATACAAAAAGTAAAAAAAAAATTAATGAGTGAAATATCACATGAAAACCAAAACAAAGATAAAAATAAAAATCGAACTTAAATCAAGATCAGTGAAACTAAAACAAATGTATATACACTAACCCTAAGTCCTAAGTCCTAAATATATATACAAGTGAAATAAGATAAAAGAACCAACTAACGCAGCATACGTAAAAAAAAGAGAGGGTTTCGAATGTTTTTTGTGACTGTAGGTCAGGAGGAAGGAGATGGAGCAAGCAGCTCATGTGGAGAGGCTGCATGGACCTCAAGCAAACAGCCATGGGTGAACAAGAAGGAGGTCGTGGGCTAGATGCACGGATGGGCAACGATGTGCTTGCTGCATGCAGGTGTATGGAGAGATGCACGTGGGAGGGTTTGCTTGACGAGGGAGCAACGACACAAAAAAAGGATAAATGCGGATCTGGGAGCGATGGTTTGCAAAGGACGGCAAGGGAGAGATGTGGGCAACAGCAGAGGGTGAGGGATTTCAAGCAGCAACAAAGGGAGATGTGACGGTTGTCAGGGTTCTGAAGGCAGCACGCAGAGATATAGCTGCTCAGACAGAGCAGCAAAGGCTTTGATGGAATGAGCTAGGCATTTGCAGGTTTAAGGAATGCAAGCAACAAATGAAAGAGGCAGCACAGAACAGTGTGAGAGATTTAACTGCGGCTTGAGGAGGAAAGGCTTGAGGAAATGTGCTAAATGTTTGGAGGATAGCTAGACTGAGGTGCGGATCTTGGACAGGGAGCGCAAGAATAAACCCCAAGTTCTTCTAGATCATAAAAAAATTCGAAACCCAAACCCAGACCATAAAAACAATTTCGAAGTTTTCCAGAAAACAACAGTGACAACAAATTCGAAATTTTCTGCTTAGGAAACCCCAGGCAGCAGAGAAACCGTAGCCCAAGAACTAAAGAAAAATTCACAAACTGTAATGTTATGCTTAAAATTATCAATGAAACCCTTAATAAAAATTCTCCAGATTTAAATAAAATATTAAATCCACCTGCTTAAGATTTGACCCTAAAACCCTCGTTAAATTTCCAGATCTGAAACTAAATTTAAACCTTTGGACCACAAAAACTGGACATAATCCCTGCCAAAATGATGTTGATGAAAACCAGAAATCCAGATCTTACCCTCCAGGGCCTAGATCTGGACTCTGCACAACTTTCAGCTTCATATCTGTCGCTGCAATATAACAACCCCCAAACAATATACACAATGACCCAAAAAACACTAAAACCCTAAAAACCAAAGTCATAAAAACTAAAACTAATTACAAATCTATGTACATAAAGGGCAGATCTATTAGAGATATATCAGATCTAGGGAGTGTGAGACTCCGCTCCCAGATCTGATGATCTGAGGCTCTCAATAGCGAGATCTAACGATTTAACACAAAAAAAAAAAAAAAAAAAAAATTAAGTTTTTTGAATTTTTAAAAAAAGTACTGAGCTCAAAACCCTTATGCATCACCCATAAAAATATCTTATAATAAACCCGGGATCAAATTCAAACTGGACTCTTCAGAAAAATCGGATCAAGAGTTGGCTAGTTCAGCCGAGAACTTCCTTGAACGCCCGATGATCTAATAATCAAGGATTTTCCTACAAAACTCAATTCAGTCGTCAACATAGAGTGAGAAAACAATAATAAAATTCAGATCTAATAGAGATGCCTACTATTATATTCAAAACCTAAATTATCATTCAAACCCCAGCGACTGAGCAAGATACATATACTCAAATCGCTCTTCATAAGCTATTATTAATGGCCAAAAAGGAATTACGCATGAAAATAATACATCTTATAACATTTCCATGAAGAGTAACACCAGCAGAAATTAACCCGAAAGTCTTTTTTTATTGCTCATAAAAATATTCCAAGAGAACTTTTCTCTTAGTACACAACTCAAAGATCGAATCTATTCAACTAACAACTGACCTCCTATTTAAAGATAAATCTCCCAACGGCTAGTTCGAATGATCTTTGTCAAAGTGACCTCGACTGCTGATGAGGATCAAAATTTCTTTTAATCTCATCGATCGAAATTTTAAATATTGAGGAAATTTCGAATTTTTCAATTAAATGCATTTTAATAAATTCAAAAATTAAAATTTTGCATTAATTTCCTCAAAAATATTGACTTTGACTTAACCCAGGGACCAAAGGCCTAAAATTTAGCAAAATAATCAAATTACCTTAGTCCCTGAGGCTTTTAAAATCTGAATTTTAAGGACCCACGAATTTTGCCTTTGGAAAATTTAAATTTACCTAGGACCTATAATTAATTAAATTTCTAGCTTAAGATTTTAATTAATTTTGTCCAGAAAATTTAATTAATTAACCTCTAAGGGGATAAATTATTATTCTAACCCTCAAGACACTTTACATCATGATTTTTACATGTTTTACATCTCAAGGGGGAAAACCCATTTACAAAAGACCCTCACAGACTACCCAGATCAAGCAATTTGTAATAAAATAATCTAACCAAATAGTTAGGATTATTCCCAAATCACTTTTACATAGACACTAGGACTCCCCTAAGATCCCAGTGACAAAATCCATTCCGGCTTTGGGGCAAGGCTAAAGGAAAACTCTGCCGACCATCCGAGAATGGATCGGTGAGACAAAAAACGTCCCAAAATGTAGATCGTCACCAGAAAAATAGGTTTACCTAGGTGATTACATACACAACACGGATCTGCTAAGATTATTTACATTATGCACATGTAGATTGGGTTTACATTATAAGATGATCCTCGAGCTGATGATGATAGTTGGATGGCAAGAACACATCGATCAGGCGCTATCCCTTTTGCAAAAAAAGGGGGTGTACTACTATGGGTCATTGACACGTAGTGGTCAACATCTGGCTCTACTTGGGGACACGTTGCTACAATAGGGGAATTTGAGAATCCAGAATATGCATCCATGCAACACACAACATAACATAAGTAGCGTCCATCCAAAACTCATCATGTAACATTAAGCATAGGAAATATATAAGCTCTTCATTTATTAACTAGTCTAATAACATGAAAAACACAAATCTAACTACAAAATGAAATACTGAAATAACAGGGCATAAGGTTAGAAATACAATCCAAAGATGCCCCATGGCATCAGATGTGTTCAATATAGTGCATATTGAGCATTTGCCTGCTTTCAGGCAAATCTGTCGGTTGTTTTTCAAATGTGCCATGTCCAATCCTGCATATGGTAGGAATTTTTCCTATCCGAAAATCAAGCTACTCGCGGCTATCTGATACATCAAATCGCTTTCTCATTCTCTTTCTCTTGCGCTTTTTCTTTGTGGCAGGGTGTATCACTTGATGATATGGAAAATTCTGCTTCAAAACTCTCAAATGAAGTATGTAAGATATCCATGACATGCCTCTCTTCATTTTGCATTTGCTCTGTCAAGAATGATGGGTCAGTCTCACAAGGGTCATGAGTTATAACTTGATCTTCTATGACTGGTGGATTAACCATGTGAGCGTCAACTTGATTCTTATCAATTTCAATTTTATCCGGGTCACCTTCAATTAACCACTTTTCAATGGAACAAAGGACCTCATAATAAGATGGAGCTTACTGCAGCAGATAGGGAGGCTTATGATTTGTTGACGTTTCCTTGTTTCTTTCATCCTCTTGCTGATGCTGAAGTTTTTGTACCTGTATTGTTATGGCATCCACCTGGCTAGAGTGTTCAACCTTCATAGCACTGACTTCCTTGGCATGGTTTTCCTCCATGGTCAATAACTTATTTTGAAGACATATCTGACCAGCTTCCACATCTTTTATTACTTTTTCATTCTTTGCTTTCATGCCCATGAAACAATGTTGCATATAGTTTATCTCTTTCTTATGATTTCCCTACTGATTATTATAATCGAATCTCATGATGGTCATTTCTTCATCCATAGTTGACAGCTTGTTCTGAATCGCACTTATTTCTTCCTGATAACTTGCTTCCATGGAAGTCACTTGATTTGAATGATTGAATTCCATGATCATCATATTTTCCTCTAGGGCTAATAACTTGTTTTGCATAGAATTAATTTCCCTGTCATGATTAGCTTTCATGCTTTCCATTTCCTTAGCATACTGACTTTGCATGTCGATTACATCGTCACAGTGCTTAATTCTCATGATTTCCATCTCCTTATCACGTTTTTCTAGATGGGTGTATAAAGTTTTCATATCCTTGACGTAATCAGTTACAATTTTTTCTTGATTAAGCTCTATATTTTTTACCAGCCGCATTAGTTCTTCTATAATTTGCTTATGATTTTCCCTTTCATTGTCGACGCTGATTTAACAACTTGTCCCTATTTTCCCACTATCATGGATTTGATCTGTAATGGTACAAGTGGATGGCACATTCTGATATGGAGAATTGTCTTGAAGTCTTTCATCGATATCTGGATCCTTCACAAGATCACTTTCATTCTGTTGCATAATTTTAGGGGCACAAGGCAAGCTACCTTGATAACCATATCTATCTTTAAAAGCATTGACGATGTCTTGCAAAGAAGCGAAAGAATCTTCAGGACAATTATTAAACGAGTTCAAAGCATCACCCTCTAAAGAAAAGGCAAATAGATGCATTTTGACATCTTCATGATCATATTGGGGAGATCGACAATATCAAAGTGTTGTATGAGTAAATCTGTATAGATGCTTTCTAACAGCGACTGAATCACCACCCATGAACAAAGACAATTTATGAATGGCCACTTCCGGAATATCATGGAGAACATCAGTAAAATGACACAGGTAAATAAATCATCCATGATGAATTGCCTGAAGGAATAATGAGGGACCAAATGGATGATAGAGCGAGACCCATGCTCAAGAAAATCAAGGGATCTACAAGAAGCGAGCTTCTAATAGAAATTATTGTAAGAAATGAAAAAAGTGGAGTCGCCACTTGAACATGAATCTAACTCTAGGATCCAAAAGACAACAAACAAACGAATATAAGGGAGGGCTTCTTGTCCGAGAAATAATAAATGGAAGAAGTGGAGTCGCCAAGCAAACAAGAAACGAACCGAAATGTTCAGGTGCTAAAGGTGCAGATGAAACGATTAACGAGATGACGAAAAATAGGGCAATGAAAAGATCAAATGACGCCAGGAAATGCTGTGCCGGTTGACAAGCTAATAAATGGTGGAAAAGATGAGATGATTAAAACGATGTCAAAGAAACCAAGGACATAAAAAACTTTGTCCCCGGTGGCAATGCCAAGGAGTGTTGACTTTGCCGGCTCGAATGAGAGATGAGAAAGATGAAAGATGAATGTCGAAGAAATGTCGTTGAAACACCGAGAATAAAATGTCCACGGCAGCGGCACCAAAAAATGTTGTCGTTGCCAGCTAAAATGAATGATAGAAAGATGAAAGATGAATGTTGTGAGGACCAAGGACAAAAAAACTCTATCCTCGACAGCAGTGCCACAAATGTTGTCGCACAAAGTGTCTAGCCACCGCGACAATGTTCAGACTAAGGGTTGTCACTCTTAAATCCTTACTCACTTCATCCAGACTCTCTCCTAGACAAGTCAAGGGGGGTAGTCCCTAGGTAAATGAATGAGAAAGCCTATGGATCACGAGCTCTAGGAGATTTTAATGATGGACAACTTGATGAATCTAAATGAATCTCGGTTAAATCAAATGAATAGATTAAACGGCAATGTAAACAAGACACGATCACAAGATAGAAACAATTATAGACCAGTGCCTTTAATTTGAATTAACCATAGATTAAGTAAGAAAACAAGTCATCCAGAATAAATTTTCCAATATGTGACGAACTGTGACAATTAGGTATGATTAATATAAATGCCCAAAACCGCATCACACAAGATATTCTAGATTTAAAATTATTTTCGCTGACTGCCCAAATCTAGATTTAATAAATTTCCTTCAAAAGCCAAATATGATTAAAAATGTTTATTGCACTTTGACAATAGAAAAATCATGAAAAATTTTAGATTTTGCTCTTAATACCAAGAACACCAAGGAATTTTAAGTTAGTGACTGAATCATTCCTTAGGAGATTAATTAAATGAAAGGGTTAAAGAAATCAAAATCTTTAATGGGACATAGGCCACGTTAAAAAATAAATAAATAAAATAAAAAAATAAAAATTTGGTTAAAGCCGATTTCTCTAGTTTATTTCGTTTTTTTTTCAACCTTTTTTTAAAGTTTTTTAAAAAATTCAAATTTTTTTTATGATTTTTTTAATCTTTTTTTGGATTTTAGATTTTTTTAATTTAGAACTTTTAATGTTTGTGATTTTAGTTTTCTCAAAAAATTTATGAATTTTTAAATTTTTAATTTTTTAATTTTTTGAATTTCTAAATTTTTCTGTATTTAAATTTTTAGATTTTTAGGATTTTCAAAATCAAAATGAAATTAAAAATAAAAAAAGGTGAAATGAAACAAACAAAATATTAGAATATGAATTAATGTATATACAAATTAAAAAAAAAAATCGAATGAGTGAAATATCACATGAAAACCAAAACAAAAATAAAAATAAAAATCGAACTTAAATCAAGATCAATGAAACTAAAAAAATGTATATACACTAACCCTAAGTCCTAAGTCCTAAATATATATACAAGTAAAATAAAATAAAAGAACCAACTAATGTAGCATACATAAAAAAAAGAGGGTTTCAAATGTCTTTTGTGACTACAAGTCAGGCGAAAGGAGATGGAGCGAGCAGCTCACATGGAGAGGCCGGATGTACCTCGAGCAGAGAGCCACAAGTGAACAAGAAGGAGGTCGTGGGTTGGATGCGCGGATGGGCAGCAATGTGTTTGCTGCGTGTAGGTGTATGGAGAGATGCACATGGGAGGGTATACGTGACGAGGGAGCAGCGACACACAGAAAGGATAAATGTGGATCTGGGAGCGATGGTTTGCAAAGGATGGCAAGGGAGAGACATGGGCAACAGCAAAGGGTGAGGATTTTCAGGCAGCAACAAAGGGAGATGTGACGGTTGTGAGGGTTCTGAAGGCAGCACGCAGAGATATAGATGCTTGGACGGAGCAACAAAGGTTTTGATGGAATGAGCTAGGCGTTTGCAGGTTTAAGGAATGGAAGCAGCAGATGGAAGAGGCAGCACGGAGCAACGTGAGATTTAATTGCAGTTTGAGGAGGAAAGGCTTGAGGAAATGCGTGAAATGTTTGGAGGATAGATGGACGGAGGTGCAGATCTTGGACAGGGAGTGCAAGAATAAACCCCAAGTTTTTCCAAATCATAAAAAAATTTGAAACCCAAACCCAGACCATAAAAACAATTTCGAAGTTTTCCAGAAAACAACAATCACAACGAATTCGAAATTTTCTGCTCAGGAAACCCCGGGCAGCAGAGAAACTGTAGCCTAGGAACTAAAGAAAAATTCACAAACTATAATGTTATGCTTAAAATTTATCAATGAAACCCTTATTAAAAATTCTCCAGATTTAAATAAAATATTAAATCCACTGGCTTCAGCTTTGACCCTGAAACACTCATTAAATTTCCATATCTGAAACTAAATTTAAACCTTCAGACTGCAAAAACTGGACATAATCCCTGCCAAAATGATGCTAATGAAAACCAAAAATCCAGATTTTACCCTCCAGGGCCTAGATCTGAACTCTGCACAACTTTCAGCTTCAGATCTGTAGCTGCAAAACAACAAAAAAAAGAACACCCAAATGATAAACAAAATGACCCAAAAAACACTAAAACCCTGAAAACCATAGTCAGAAAAACTAAAATTAATTACAGATCTATGTACATAAAAGGCAAATCTATCAGAGATCTAGGGAGTATGAGTCGAACTCCGCTCTTAGATCTGATGATCTGAGGCTCTCAACAGCCAGATCTAACGATCTAGCACCAAAAAAAAAAATTAAGTTTTTTGAATTTTTAAAGGAGGTACTGAGCTCAAAACCGTCATGCATCACCCATAAAAATATCTTATGATAGGCCCGGGATCAAATTCAAACTGGACTCTTCAAAAAACACAGATCAGGAGTTGGTTGGTTCAGCCAAGAACTTCCCCGAACACCCGATGATCTAATAATCAAGGATTTTCCTGCAAAACTCAATTCAGCTATCAACGTAAAGCGAGAAAACAATAATAAAATTCAGATCTAATAGAGATACCTGCTATTATATTCAAAACTTAAATTATCATTCAAACCCCAGCAATTGAGCAAGATACCTGTACTCAAATCGCTCTTCATAAGTTATTATTAATGCCAAAAAAGAAATTACGCACGAAAATAATACATCTTACAGCATTTCCATGAAAAGTAACACCAACACAAATTAACCCCAAAGTCTTTCTTTATTGCTCATAAAGAGATTACAAGAGAGCTTTTCGCTTAGTACACGACTCAAAGATCAAATCTATTCAACTGGCAACTGACCTCCTATTTGAAGATAAATCTCCCAATGGCTAGTTCGAGTGATCCTTGTCAAAGTGATCTCAATCGTTGATGATGATCAAAATTTATTTTAATCTCATCAGTCGAAATTTTAAATATTGAGGAAATTCCGAATTTTTCAATTTAATGCATTTTAATAAATTCAAAAATTAAAATTTTGCATTAATCTCCTTAAAATTTTGACTTTGACTTAACCCCAGGGACTAAAGGCCTGAAATTTAGCAAAATAATCAAATTACCTTAGTCCCTGAGGCTTTTAAAATCTGAATTTTAAGGACCCACGAATTTTGCCTTTGAAAAATTTAAATTTACCTAGGACCTATAATTAATTAAATTTCTAGCTTAGGATTTTAATTAATTTTGTCTACAAAATTTAATTAATTAACCTATAAGAGGATAAATTATTTTTCTAACCCTCAAGACACTTTACATCATGATTTTTACATTTTTTACATCTCAAAGGGGAAAACCCATTTGCAAAAGACCCTCACAGACTACCCAGTTCTGCGACACAAATATAATCTAGCAAATCAAGCAATTTGTAATAAAATAATCTAACCAAATAGTTAGGATTATTCCCAAATCACTTTTACATAGACACTAGGACTCCCCTAAGATCCCAGTGACAAAATCCATTCCGGCTTTGGGGTAAGGCTGAAGGAAAACTCCGCCGACCATCCGAGAATGGATCGGTAAGACAAAAAACCTCCCGGAACGTAGATTGTCACTAGAAAAGTAGGTTTACCTAGGTGATTACATACACGACATGGATCTGCTGAGATTATTTACATTATACACATGCAGACTGGGTTTACATTATAAGATGGCAAGAACACATCGATTAGACGCTATCCCTTTTGCGAAAAAGGGGGTGTACTGCTATGGGTTGTTCACACGTAGTGGTCAACAAGGCCTATGGAAAGTTTAGCATTGTATCAAAGCTAATTTGAAGAGCACGCCGATCAGAGTGTGTGCAGGAAGCAGAATGAGCCAATGGAGGTTCTGTAGACTCAAAGGGAGTCTAGCTTCAAAGGGAGATTGTGAAGGTCCAAGGATTGTCAACTGCCCTATGGAAGTTAAATCTTCAGGTTCTAACAAGGTAGAGGAGTTTTCATCCCATGCAAGGACAGTCATAGACCATGTGAGAACATTCATGGCGGTTCAAGGAAAAGTCATGTTGCATGTGAGGACATTCATGCACCATGCAAGAGAAAGCTAGGCCTAGTACATAGATGACATGGCACATGTGAGGACAGATATTGCTATGCAAGGAATGTCGTGACTCTGTTGAAACTAAAGCAACGTCGGGAAGAATTTCCAAAGGGAAACCATTTTGCCCCAAAGAAAGTTTTCATGGAATAAAAGAAAAACATTATTAAAGGAAAACTCAATTATGGCCCAAATCAATCATGGTCTTGGAAAATATTTAACAATTATTATTTGAATTATGTTTTACAAGTCGGCTATCCATATTAAGTCGACCTTGTCTTTTGGAGGGAAAATCATTTTTTGAAATTCAAATTTTCTTCAAGTTGACTCTTCAAATGGTTGTGACCTTTCACACTTGAAAACTTCTATATAGACCCTATTGAATTGATCTTCAATTGGCAATTGGGATGGCTCATATGGTCTGAGATTTTCAGATGATCTTAGGTGGCACAGGTCTTCATATTCTAGCTATAGGTCTTCTATTTTTCTCTTGGCATGGCACAGGATTCTTGACAAAGTCTTACAGTAATGTTCTCGCTCTCTCTCTATGTAATAGATATGGTTTCGCTCCTATGATTGGATATGGTCTCTGTAATAAATATGGACTCGCTCTTTGGTTGGATGGATATAATCTCACTCTCTAATTGGATATGGCTTCACTCTCCTCAATATGTTCTCACTCTACCTCAATATGCTCTCACTTTGCCTCAGTATGTTCTCACTCTCCGTATGATCTCGCTCACTATATTGGCATTCGATTTCACTATTGTCACATGAACAGATCTTTGCATGATATGACTATAACAACATATGATCTCACTCTGTAATGGTCACACATCTCTGTGAGTATGGATTTCTCTGTAATCTTGTTGGCATTGATACACAATGTTAAGTATGGCATCATCCTCATAGGCATTATCATCATGTGTATCACTATGTGCATCGCTCTTTGTGTCACGTTTGGGATCGTATCTTCAGCAGGTTCTACAGTGGCATAAGTATGGTACTCTACAGTGGTGTCAATATTATGGTAGCTCAACTGTGATGATACATTATCTTCTACAGTGACAGGGTATTCATCTCCTTTGGTATTTCACAGTTGTTCTTTCTAGATAGTGTATATAGTAGTGTCGTCAATAGCAAGACAGAGTCTTGAATAAAAACTAGAATTTATAGGACATTGGTATGACTCCAATTGTGAACCTTGAATTTGACAGTAACCTTGCATTTTTAGCACGATGTCTCATGATGACAGCATGTCGCAGTTATGACAGCACCCTTTTTCTCATCAATGATAATATTTCTTGAGATAGCGATATGGCAACAACTGTCCGAAAGTCAGTTCATATAATCAAAGTTGTGAACTGACTTAAGTAGGGTCCTATGTGTCCCAATGTGTTTTCGATGCTTCTCATTATAGATGTACTTTGTATCTCAGTTGAACAATTGATGAATATCTAATAGAAGAAGAAGAGCTGAATTATGGGTTTCCCCCTTGTGGGGTTTTGCCCTGGTCTCCAACTAAATCATGGTGTCTTTATTTGTCCATGCTTTTATTTTGTTGTTCCTTTATGTTTCGTTGTAATAATGATGTAATTGTTCTTTCTATATAATTGTTAATGTTGTTTAGATGTTATGGAGTGAATGTAATATGCAAATAATGAAATGCAATTATCTAAAGCAAAGAACAATCAAGCCCTAAGAATATTAACAGACTCATGCGAGGACAAACATGGGCATGCAAGGAAGGTCATGGAGTTGAAAGCATGAAGGAAATACCTTCCTCACTAAGAGGGAGTGTTAGAATTTTGGGTAGCTCAAAAGGTATTTTCGAGAAGGATACCCACCAAAAGTGGTTGGTTGGGATATTTACCCAATAATGGGGTTTTAGCCTCTCAACCCATTAGAATAAATAATTGTTTTCTTTTGGTCCTAAAACCATTGCCTTGGGTCGAGATTTGCTATTGGGTTATCATTTGTTCTATGAGGTCAATTCAAAGGGTTAGAGAAGCAGCAAGGTAACCGAGATCTCGGAGGGCTGAAGAGCAAGGCCGAGTTTTGTTTAGGGTCTGATCAAGACCAATGAAGAAGATTTGTTGATGTTGTTAGTAGTGACATCCTTTGAAGGAGGTCGAGTGCCTCAGCTAGTGTGACCAGAAATGTTGCGGATCAAGGGAAAACTAGAGGGTTTCCATGAATGTGAACAATGTTGAATTATAGCAACTCATCTTGTGAGAGCATAAGCCAAGAGGGAAGTCGCAGATCTGAAGTGGAAGTGTATCAACCCCAAAGAAGGAGGCCGAAATTATTTCTCCAAACTCTGATCTGCTGGAAGGTGCAAAAATGGTTGACGTTAAGGGTTCTTGAGGTCTTGGTCAAGGAGAAACAACGTTGTTGATTCAAATCTATGCCTTGTGTGGGGACATAAGCCCTAGACTTCTGTCGAGGCAGATCGAAAGGCCTCAAATGAAAAGACAGAGAAGGGTCGCAATTTTTTGAAGCTAGACCACAAGCCGAAAAGAGGGTCAAGAGGCCTCTAGGACCTATAGAAGAGGGTTGAGGCACTATAGGCCTAAGAAGAGGCCAGTCTTACTGTCTGAAGAATTTGAGTTGTTGAGTGTGGTATTTGAAGTCTGTTCAAGAAAGGACACTTGAATAGCAAGGGTAAAAGGCTAATGTACAATGAGTTAAAAGGTTGATTCTCTATGAGTACTAAAGTGGATTTGAGGCTAATCATATAGTGATCTTAATGGAGAAAGACCTTTGTGAGTAGTTGATGTTTTGAGGCTAATTATGTAGTATATTTGAAGGAGAAAATACTCTGTGAGCACATGCTTTTTTTGAGAACATGCCCCATTGAATGTTAAAATGCTAGCTGCCTCTTTTTTGAGCATTAGTTGATCATCTAACATTATTGTGAAGGTTTTGAAGGTGATTTTAGCAATCTAAAATTTTCCTTCAGCATTTGCAGCTCAAAGATTGATAAAATCCATCGCCTTGGGATTTGTGAAAGGTGGATTCTAAAACTTCTAACCCCAAGCTGCATTTCTAAAGCATTTTAATTAATTATTACTAATCTTTGGAAGCGTTTTTCAATTGTCTTAACAATTTCCACAAGTGTCATCTTGATTGAGACACTTTCACTTTTCAGCAGTGTTCCACAGGGACACGTCCCCCAGGGTCGAGTGCACGCACCCAGGACGGGGGGGACGTCTGGAGGTGCGTTTCCCCACGCACCCCTTTTGGGGAGTCTTAGAGAGACGCATGGGGGTGTGTTTCCCTAATGTCGGGGACATGAATCCCCAAAAGGGGTGCTTCTAGGCGTCCCCCCTCAAAAGGGGTGCTTCTGGGCGTCCCCTCTGGGGGACGCGACTCCCCAAAGGGGGTGCTTCTAGGTGCCCCCCCCCCCAAAGGGAGTGCTTCTGGGCGTCCCCTTTTGAGGGTCGATGCATCCCCCCTCGAATTTGTCTAATAACACTTAATGTAGAGGACCAATCATTGAGATTGACTCCTTGATGTTGATCTTTTTTAGGTCTTCATTGTCCATTTTTACTTTTTAGTTTTAAATTTGTGTGACACTAGATATTGATGACCTCAAACTAGCTATTGAATCCTCACCCTTAACTATTTTTGAGTTTGACACTGAGTTATATCAATTTTGAATTCAGTAATTTACTATTTTAGTGTTCAAACTTCAATATCTAGTATATAGTAATATACTAGTCTGTTTTTCTTTTAAATTTTAATTTAGATTCTAGAATGATGAATTTAATTTTTAAAACAATGTAGATTATAGAATTATGAATGATATGGATCAATGTATTTGAATATTTCATTATTGAATCTCATGGTATGAATGAATGATGAGTATGTCATATGAATGATGTATATATCAAAATGAATGATGAAGATGGATCAATGTATGTCATTATTTAATTCAATTATGAATTTAAATTTTATGTGTGGATCAATGTATTTACTATTACTATTAGTCTATTTATGCTTTCCTTATTGAATGTGAACTTGAATTTTATATATATACCCTAACCCCAACCCCCCCGCACCCCTGAAATTTCCCTAAAAATTGAAGGTACTCCCACACGTCCCCCCTGTATGTCTCCCCACACTGGAGTCTTGGTGGAACATAGCTTTTCAACCCTTGGGGATTGGACCCTAAATCTGAGTAACAATTTCCAAATTTGAATAACATTCTAAACACTCAGTCAATTGGAATGCTAGTAGACTCATTCTGTTCCTCTTTCATTGTACTGACTTTTCCAATCAATATCCATAGGTTTCTAGATCATTTTTGGGCTTGTAAAAGCCCCCAAAGTGAGTTTTTTCTTGTTGGTTTCTGCAAATTTCCACAAAATTACAGATTTACAGTTGTATAACAGCAAGGCATATCATCATTTCTAGCCCCAAACCAAAAGTAATCTTCAAGGATTTCATTTCCAACATTGGTAAGGGTCTTCATACTCAATTTTTGTCCTTTTCTCAAGGTTATTCCTTTCCCAGCTTGAGTATTGTCTTTGCTGGTCTATGTTTCCTGCAGTAGAATATTTTATCAGATCAAATTTATTATCTCTTTAACCCCTAAGCTTCACCATTTTAATATGTATAGGCTCTAGCCATTCTAGGCCTTCGTGAAACTGTGTTGATTAGCGCTACCTGTTGAAATTCCAATGCAAGAGAGAACTAGTCATGATAATTACTTGTGAAGATGTTTAGTGTTCTTTTAGTTTTTCTTCATTATTCATCAAACAATTACCATTCAAATACAAGAAAAAATAAGGATCATAGTGCACAAGAGACAGGAGACACCAAAGATTAGGCTAGATGCCAGGGAAAAACCCACAAGGGTAAAACCCATCAATCCTTTCATTATAGATTCTTCATCAGCAAGAGAAATTCAAGTCAAATTAACCAGTGATCCAATGGCCAAGTCAACCCTCCAAACTATGACATGTTTTGTCCACAAAATAGTTAATCAATCTGCCATGTCTGTCATTTAGATGCCTCATCCCATGGGGATATGTAGCTCATATTTCACAGAAGTTATACCCTTTTTGCAACTCGTATTATACACAGAGTTTAGCCTTCATGTAGCTCTCATGATAAACAAAGATTGACCTTCCTGTAGCTCGCATAATACTCAAAGATTGGCCTACTTGTTGCTCACGTGACAAATAGAGATAATGTACTACTAGAAACTCGTATCATCACAGAGATAATGTACTGCTAGAAACTGTGAAAATTCAACAACCGGAATCCTATTGCAACAACTGGAAATTATTCTCCTAATTGTTATTTTAGATTAACAATTTATTCATTGTTTCCTACAGCAAATACTGAATAACTCACACTACAACCTACACAAATAAAATTGTGGAATAATAAACGTTGAAAGAAATGTTAGCACACACACAAAATAACACAATTATTTTTGGACCAATGTCCCCAGAAAAACCCAACTTGGGAAAACTAGTGCAGCGGTGAAGGTTTTATTTTATTATGCAATAGTGAAATCTGAGTACATCTATGGATCCCCAACTGGAAATCCAAACAAGAAGAAAATCTAGGCAAAATACTAAAGGGAATTACCCTTCTCTCACAAGCAATCTTTGGCTTGGCTTTCTCTATCAAAAACTCGGCCTCCTGGAGCTCTGTGTCAGCCTCTGTGTAGCTGGCTGGACGGCTTGCTTCGGACTGGGCTTTGATGGAGTCATTCTGCCTTTGGATGCTGAGGAAATCACCTAGACTTCTTCCTAACCTTTGGAACTAAGAATGATTTCTTCTCTCCAAATCAAACTGCTTGGCTGAAGCAACTGCGCAGTCCCTCGGCGCTACCTCTCTGTGATAACTCAGCCCTTCTGTTGCTACCTCTTTGGATCTGGAAAATCTTTCCTTCAGATCATTGTCCCTAACCCTCACTCACTGCTTCGATCTCACTGGCTCTCTCTCTGGCAACTGACTGTCGCTACTCAGGAAATCGATATGCTCATAAAATCGAACCTCTCAAGTGTCTTCTCCAAGTACCCATCGACTTATTCTTATAATCCTCTGTTGGGACTCCAACAGCCAAGATTAAATCTTAATCAATGGCTAGGATTAACTTGAAGTCGGTCCGTGTGAGTTTCTAGATCATTCACATCTTGACTTAATTAATTCTGATTAATTAACTATATTCCCTAAATTTAGACTTAGGAAATATTTTAAAACTCACTAATAATCTAATTAAGTCATTTCTAGGCAGAATTTCCATAAATGATTTTTGGGTTTTTGGAGATAGTCTGTATTCTAGCCTCTCTACCAAATTTTGTGGCTAGAACACATCTGATGCTACAAAAAATAACACTCCCTCTTAGCGAGGAATGTGTTCTAGTGCTCTATTGCCCAACCTGTAGCAGCTCCATGTCTCTGCATCATCTCCTGTCACGCTGTTGATGTCTTGCTGTTGTTGCCCACCAACCACTGCGCAACTCTGATATGTGTTGCATCTGTGTTGCTACTGAACTGTTGCCAACACTGCATCTGCACTACAACTCCCTCTCATATGTTGTGGTTGCAATTGCAACTAAGAAGCATCCTAAATATGGAATCAACTGTGATCAGTATGATGCATCTGTCACCTGAGTCTCTGACTGCTTGTTAAAATTGGCAACTAGGGCCGAACTCCATGTGGGTCACCTTATTTATGGCAGCTAATATTTTTCCTAGATTCCTCTTGTCAAGAGGTGTAGGATTGATCTAAAGATCATCCGATTCCGACAAGTATTTATGGAGATATGAATTTATTTGTATTTACTTGACAAAAAGTCAAGGTCGGTCAGCAGCTAAATGTGTGGCACACATGCCCAGCAAATCATATAAAAGTACAAGTGAGGTTGATTCATTATCAACTCATCTCATCTCAACTCATCTCCTCTCTCATCATCTTATTGGGTAAGCAAGAAGGACGAATTAGGGTAGCTTCTCTCACACATGCAAGAAGAAGGACGAATTAGGGCAGCGTTGACATTTCTAGGGATGCGTTGACCAAATGCTGGTTGTTTTATGGAGCGTTGACCAAGGGAAGACATGTGCTGACTTTTTAGGGGTTGCGTTGCCCTGAAAGTTGACCAGCGTTGACTAGTTAGGGCTGACCGCAGATCGCTGAACTTTTGACTACTATTTTCACTGATTATTGTGCACTGTTTTGGGCTACTAAAGATAGTTGTTGAAGACCGAGTTCTTCAAGTTGACTAGAAGTCAATCCAGGGTTGTTTTGACCAAGTTTGACTTTGCTGATTTAGGGTTTGTTGTTGCTGTTATAAAATTACAAAATTCTGAATTGTACTATTTCTCTCTGTTGAACTATTGAAGATTAAAGAAGAATTGATCAAAGGGTTTCCCCACATTGGGATTTGTCCCTGGCTAGCCGCCACATCTTGTGTCTCTAGTCTTGGCTTGTTTTCTGTCAATCATTTAATGTTCTATCTGCACTTTACTTTATGTTTATGTGATTGCTAAACAGTGGCTAATAAAAATATTTGAAGTAAACTGCCCTAAGCATAGAACATACCATAATTTAACATGGTATCAGAGCTGAGGTGAAGACAAAGTCCAAGCAAGAGCAAGAGCTAGAGCAATCACCGAAGGCTGTTGAATCAATCTTAAAGAAGTCATGGGGTCCTCAACACACTTCCCCGCTGAAGACAAACTCTGTGAGAAGTCTGACTATCACGGATGGAAGATGTCTCTCGATCTAACATTAGAAGAACAAGAAGTGTTGGACCATGTGAGAGGCAGAATTGTTGAGCCTCCATCAAATGCATCCGTTGCTGCAAAGAACAAGTGGACCAAGGGAGAAGTCAAAGCAAAGAAGATCATTCAGGACTCTATCGACAAGCGCCTGGTGGCCTATGTTTCCGAGTTGACCACCTCCAAGGAAATCTACGATAGACTAGTGAGTTTATTCAAAGTTAATGATGCAAGTTTTCTTAGAAATAAGCTGAAGAAAATTAAGGGCAAAGATGAGAGCTAAGTTGCAGGAAACATTGGCAGTGTGCGTTTCTGTACGAAAACGAAACGGAAACGGGGAAACCCGTACGGTACGGCCCGAAAACTCGTTTCTAGCCGTACTGGCCTGTTTCTTAAGGAGGAAATGCGGCCAGTACGGCCGGAAATGAGTTTCTGGGCCATACGGCGGAGTTTCCCCACGCAAATTGACTTTTTTCTTAATTTTTTTTTTTTATTTCGTTTTCTATTTTTTAATTGGGTGACTAAAGTGGCTTCTAGTTGCTTCTAGATGCCTCTCTCAAGCTATAAAAGTGACCTTCGCCTCATTCTCTCATCACACAATTGAGCAAGTCGTTTCTCTTGGAGACTGACAATTTTAGCAAAGGAGAAGAGAGGAAGAGAGCAGTGTTTTCAGCTAGGGTGTTTTCAACAATGAGCAAAGGAGATTTCAGCAGCAAGAGAAAGAGATTTCAGCAGCAGATTTGGAGTGCAAAGTTTCCGGCTACGGCATTCTTGGTTTTTTGGCTCAGCTACAGCCATATTTCTCGTCTTTTCTAGCATTTTGGGGTAGCATCAGCTACAGAAAATTAATTTGGGTAAGCAACATTCATTTTCTTAGTTTTTTCCTACTATTTCTTCAATTTTTCGAGGGTTTATGCTGCCAAAAATATGAAAAACGTTTTTTAGTTATAGATTTGTTTTTTTAATTTATTTTTGCAACAATGGCTTCCAACCAAAGTGCAGCTACAAGTTCAAGCCCTAGGGCCAACCCAAGGGCTGAATATTATCCTCTTTGGAGGCATGTTCGGAAGTTTCAAAATTTTGGAGGTGGTGGCTCATGGAAATGGCGATGTAATCTTTGCAATAATTCATACAAGGGCTCCTACCCAAGAGTGAAGGCACATCTTTTGCATGGAGGAGGACAGGGGGTTGTGGGTTGCACAAAAACAACAGATCCATTGGCAAGGAGGGCGTATCAAAGAGAGCAAGATGAGGCTGATGTTATTAAGAGAAGGCATGATGAGCTTACTCAAGCTACTCCTCAAGCTCCATCTAACATTGAGCCAAGGATTGTAGTTGAAACAAGAAAGAGGAGAGTCGGTGCCACTCAACAACATGAACAACCAGCACCCAAAAATACCAGAGGGGCATCCCCTTCGGTTTAGGATAGCAGAATTGCTAAATTGGTGAATGTGCAAGCGAGAGAAGAAATTGATTCCAAAGTGGCTAGGTGCATTTATGCATGTGGAATCCCATCCAATGTTGTTTGCTCTCCTTACTGGCAAGATATGATAAGGGCAATTAACAAAGCTCCTCAAGGGGACAAGGGGCCCAACTATGAGAAAGTCAGAACTCAGCTTCTCAAAAATGGGAAGGAGCTTGTGGAGGATATTTTATCACCAATTCGTTCTTCCTGGAGTAGCTCTGGGGTTACCATAGTCTCAAATGGATAGAGAGATACAAGGTGAAAACCATTGATAAACATCATTGCCACTTCCCCCAAAGGAGCAATCTTTATCAAGGCGGAAGACTATTCAGGAGAGGTAAAAGATGCACAGTTCATTGCTGATGTTATTATAAAAGCTATTGAACAAATAGGGCCTAACAAGGTGGTGCAAATCATCACGGATAATGCACCAGTTTGCAAAGCGACAGGTTTGATTATTGAGGGGAGGTATGACCACATCTTTTGGACACCATGCATTGTCCATAATCTGAATCTGATCTTAGAGGAGATCGACAACAAAGTTTCCTGGATAAAGGAAATCACAGGGGAAGCAAGGGAGATTGTCAAATTCATCACCAACCACCACCAATCTCAGGCCATATTTCGAGAGTACTCCAAATTGGAGTTGTTAAAAGTTGCTGAGACAAGATATGCCTCAAACTTCCTAATGTTGTGCCGCCTTGTTGAGGTTAAGCATGCATTACTTTCTATGGTGGTGAGTCAACTTTGGATTGAGTGGAGACAAGCAGATTCAGAGCGGGGATATATGGTGCGAAGATTGCGCCTTGATGAGGATTGGTGAAGCAAGGTAGATTTCTTGCTAAAGTTCACAACCCCTGCATTTGAGCTTCTTCGGAGTGCTGACGCTGACCAACCTTTCTTAGGAGAGGTATATCATGGAATGGATTCCATGGTTGAGAAAACTATGGAAATCATTTCGCAAGAGTCTCCACAACTTTTGTTTGTTGATGATCATTTTGTTGGTTTAGTCAAGAAAATCATTGTTGATAGGTGGAACAATTTCAACGCTCCATTGCACACTTTAGCACATGCCTTGAACCCCAAATTTTATGATGAGGAGCTTATTGCTCAAAGCAATGGGAAGAGGAAGGCACCCCATAAGGATAGAGAGGTGGCTAATGGGGTGAAAAAATCCCTTATGAGAATGTTTCCTTCTCATCTACATAGGGAGGTAAAGGAAGAATTTGCCAGTTTTGTTGCAGGAATAGATGATTATGCAGATATATCAACTTTGGAGGAGAGAAGCACCATGAATCCAGTTAGGTGGTGGATTTGTCATGGAGAAAATGGTGTACATTTGCAAAACCTTGCCATTCGTATTCTTTCACAAGTGGCAAGCTCTTCATCAACAGAAAGGAATTGGAGCACTTTTGGTTTTATTCATTCTGTGAAGCGCAATAGGTTGGGCTCATAGAAGGCAGAGGATCTTGTTTATGTGCACTCCAACCTTCGCCTTGCATCTCATAGGGGTCTCTTCTAAAGACTGGGATGTGGATGCAAAAAGTCCTGATTTGGATCTCTCTTTTGCTGCCCTAAATATTGAGGTCCAGACTGGAAGTGGAATTGGCCCATCATCTTCTTCAGCACCACCATCCACTATTGAGCATTGTTCTACTTCTATTTTTGATGAGGATTATGATGATGAGGATTAGTCTTTTGTCTCTATAGTTCTTGCAGCCTTATAGTCTTTATTGTACTTGCAGCCTCATATATTAATATATAATAAAGGTTGATTTTGAGATTTGGATATATAATAAAGGTTGCTTTTGGATATTCCGATATTTTTATTTTCATTATGTGATCATTTATGAGTAAATGTGATGTAAATTTATTCATAATGTTTAAATGTAATAAATTATAATGTATCATGTATGCTTTATGATTGCACACACACACACACACACACACACACACACACACACACACATCTATATATATATTCGCGTTTCCCCGTTTCCAAAATTTGGGGAGGTCGCGTTTCGTACTCGTGCTTGTTTCGAAAACTCGTATCTGTTTCCTCGTTTCGTGCAACTTAGTTGTGGATAAAATATTTAACTCCACTTGGTG
This sequence comes from Pinus taeda, assembly GCA_000404065.3. NCBI lineage: Eukaryota > Viridiplantae > Streptophyta > Pinopsida > Pinales > Pinaceae > Pinus > Pinus taeda. The sequence goes on along the minus strand of APFE030420404.1, from coordinate 172,363 downwards.
TGGCCACTGGTGCAAGTCTCGAGTTGAGGCTGTCACTCAATTCTCAACTCCTCCATCAAAGCTTACTCTTAGTGAAGCCAAGCGGGATGGACCCTACAAATTATCTAAGACTCAACTAATTAAGTTAAGGTTCTAGAGTAAAGTGAAGATGGCCAATATACAATTTGCTATATAGAGCAGTAAAAATATCAAAGCATGTGTAATATCCCTAAGGAAACTTTACAGTAATAAACAAAACATGCATAGAGAAAAACACAAAGAATTTGCCCAAAATTTAGAACATGAGATAGAGCCAAAAGCTGCGGTGCTGAGCCACTTTATTGATAAATCATGAGGTTACAATGGGTGCTTGGAAAGTATGCACCCGGGCTTGCCCAAGGCAAGCTAGCTAAGCCCAAGTGATGAAGATGAAGTCCCCCAAGCGTACTAGCTGATCTCCCTTTGGATCTGCACTGAAATTCCTAGGAAATGAACTGCCAGCTGTGAAGAATATTTGTTAGGGCCTCATCCGATGCTCATAAAATTCTGGGAAATTAACCCTGGGCTCTCACCAAGTACCCACAAAAACCCACAATGGAATTGGCCAATGCTGACTTTGGAATTTCGGCCCAATTTCCCTCAACGGCACTGCTGCTGGATAATTTGACCCACCTGATAATCTTGCTGCTGAATGCCCCCAAAATAACTGCAATTACAAACAAAGCTCCTCCCCTGACTCCTCCTCAAGTTTCAAGCCAAATTTCCCTTCTCTCCTCAATCGCCACATGAGACACTACCAAGGACTGCGCAGCTGCTGTTGGAACTTCCCCACACTCACCCCATGCTGCTCCCAGATCGATCTGAAAAGGATGAGAGTCCCTCATGTTGATTTTTGGGTAGCATCATATGTGCTCTAGGTCTGAAATTTTGTGGAGGGGCTAGAACACATGAGATCTTCGAGACTCAGAAATCATTTGGTGAAATTCCACCAGGATTGTATTTTATTAAAATAATTAATTTTGCTAATGGGGTTCCTAATTCTAAACTTAGGAAAATTAAAATATTAATGGGTATTAATGAAAATATGAGTGAGAAGCTTCTAAGAGACGAGGATCAAGTCTAATTTAATCTTATCCGTTGATTAGAGATTAGGTCACGGTTGTTGATTTCTCAACAAGAAAAGTATAAAGGGAGGCTTGGGTTAAGTTGGAGAATACACATAGAGAGAGCAACACTTGAGCGAATTCGAAATTTTGGGGCGTGGTTTGCTGAGAATTTTGGAGTGAGTTTCTAGTGCAGAGAGGGGTAGTTTGGTAGAGGGATTTCAATCCAAGGCCGATGATACATAGCAGAGAGGCAACACAACACCAGGGAGAGACAACGCAACTCCAGAAGGGGTGACACAGAGGCTAGAGGAGCTGACATAGTCACTTAGAGGCAGTGTTGGGGTTTCTGTGAGGTAGATCGGGCAGCAGTTCAACAAATCGATTTATGAGCCGAGAAGACTCACTGGGAGGGTGACACAACTCCTAAAGGAGGTGACGCAGTTCCAACGCAGAGCTTGGAGCAGCCATCGCTGCACAGCACTAGGGACAATGTAGTCACATGTGGGGTTTGTTCATCCAATTGCTGGATTGGCGATCTGTCTCTGGATAGAGGTACTTCTGCTAGGTTTATTCTCTGTTGGGTGAGCCGGATTTGGCACCCTAGTTGTATTCATAAATTTTCTTAATAATAAAACCCTCATGTCTATTGCACTGATTTTCTTGCATTGGGTTTTTCGGGGATGTTTAGTCCAAAAATAAGTTTCCTTTGTGTGATTGTCTCATTTATTTTTTCAATACTTGATCTATATATTGGTGTAGGCTGCAGTGTATTGGCATTAATATTTTCTGAATATTTCTGAAAATAACTTGTTAAAGTGAAGAAAACAAGTAGGTAATGCAAATCAGTGTACTGCAGTATGATTTCTGGTTTGTTAGATTCAAAAATTGTCACACCTCCTTGGGATGGCATTCAAAGTCCACCCAAGCAAGGGGTGAGGTTTCCGCTTGGAAACCTCTTGTGCTCAACAACACTTGGAGACCTGGCTTCAACTCAAGCGTGCTAGTCTAAAAGAAAACTCAAATAATCATGAATGACCAAAAATGATTGCCTCCTCTTTTGTCAAAGAGCCTCCCAAATGCCCATGTGGGCCCAAACTTAGACTTTCCCCCACCAATCTCCCTTCAATGAGTGCGTATTTCATTGTGGGCCGTATTTCTCTATGGGTGGCTCCCACTTACCACTAGCAGTTCGATTTTTCTCCTCCTTCTAATGTTTGGACTCCCCTTTAACTCAAAAATTCATGTGGGAACTCTAAACCCTCCTTTCCTAAGTGCAAGTGTGAATTAATCCAAAATTGGGCAAAATTGATATTTCCCCTTAGCAATATTGCTAAGTTGGAATATCACAATCCTCCCTGCCCAACGTTGCTTGTCCTCAAGCAACTGTAATGAAGGATCTTGAAGTATTTGCTCTCCCTCCCAAGTGGCATCCTCATCTGGTAGGTTCTTCCATCTGATCAAAAGCTCCGTGATGACCCCGTTTCGCAAGTGCCTCTCACGGGTGTCCAAAATAGCCTCCGACTCCAGAACTAAGTGCCCCTCATCATCCATGGGTGGTAGCTCTGTCGCTGCGGTCACCTACTGCCCCTGTGCCTTTTTCAGGCAAGACACATGAAAAATGTTGTGTGCTCGGCTTGCCGAGGGTAGTGCCACCTCATATGCTACCTCCTTGACTCTCCTTGTGACTCGGTATGGCCCATAGAAGCGAGGCTTGAGCTTCTCGACCCCCTTCTGCTTGAGTGATGATTGTCTGTATGGCTGGAGCCTCAAGAAGACTAAGTCCTCAAACTCAAATTGCCTCTCTACTTAGCCGCTGTCTACATAGAGCTTCTGCTGGTTTTGCGTAGTTTGCAAGTTATCTTTGAGAGCCCACAAGATATCTTGGCTCTCCTGTATCCAATCTCTGGCCCTAGGGGCCTTACTGTCTCCAAACATCACGTCAGCAAAAGATAATGCATCATAACCATACAAAGCTTTGAATGGGGACATGTTGGAGAATCTAGGGCAAATAAAATTAAAGAGATTCTTCTTAGCAAGATAGCAATTTATGAAGTGTTTTTACAATTTGTCTTAGCTTGATCTTCTTTTCATTATTAGTGTGTGTTTTAGCTTCATCAAACTGCTATCAAAACAAAAGAGACAAGAACACAAAGGATTTGGCTTTCTGCCAGGGCCAAAACCTTTCCCTCTTGGAGAGGAGAACCCGCACAAAGTTCTTCTTATAGAGATTCCAATTGATGAATACCAAGACCACGACCCTTGACACATTCTGCCACTCTAAGACCAAGACGTCAATCCTCTTGCTCGAACACTGCTGAGATCATTATGATTGTTGCACCATTGAAGCCATCACTGCTGCATCACTGAGATCTCCATTATTGCCTCTTCATCATGTCACTGAGATCTCTTGCTACCATACTACCGTCATCACACTACTGCAGCATCTTCACTGGCTGTTCCTTTCATGTGGGATCATCATTGATTTACATTCACATTGGTACCATCGAAACAATGAGGTCACTGAGATATCAAAGTCACTATCCCATAATTATCCATGCTAGGAACAGGACTGTGTATATCACAGAGGTCCTTCCTTATCAACGATACGGTGATCACCGAGTATACTGCTGAGATATCATCATGTGGCGTCTATCTTGAATGACAATGTCATTACTCAGGGTATGCCGGGAAGGTATATCATGTTAGGGTCCCACCCTAAACCCCTTATTTATGTAGTAGGATCGAGTCATAGTTATAGTTAAGTGAAGAGTCAATAAAGCCCATATTAATAATTGTAAGTGGTTAACCCGCATTTAATGACAGGACCACAGTTAGTTGCAAATGGGCCATGGTATTAGATAGATGGTATTAATAAGAACCATGGTATTGCTCCATGGTATTGCATGTATGAATCATATATAAAGGATAGAGATTCCCAGAGAGGAGCATCGGGTCTTATTTTGAAATCGAGCTCGGCTATATTGGAGGTTGCCCCCTCGAAGAAGCAAGTGAACATTGCTTTCTGAATAATAAAATACTTGCTGTTGTTTCTCACTGTTCTATGTTCTGGGTATATTTCTTCGCATATTTGGTACTCTAGTAGCGTCTTGCAAGTTAAGAGCATAACAAGTGGTATTAGAGCGCTTTCTAGGGTCGGTGGGATCTCCATTTTTTACAATTTTTTTTTGGCTAGAGACGTGTTCCGGTGTCTTTAAACCACGGGATCTGTCGTTGAGCGCATAAACTTGCGGATTCCAAACTCTTGCTCTTCAAGCTCCTCAACTTCTTCAAACATTCACAATGAAATGTTTTTATGCTCAAAGGGCTTTTAAAACATAAATTTTTTTATAAAATTTTAGTTTTTTTCGTGTCCGCGGAATTTTTTTCCACCGACCCGCTCCCGGAGCGATTTTTTAAAGCCCGGGAGCGATCGAGAGCGATCAATTGCTCCTTGCTCCAAACTCTTGCTCTTCAAGCTCCTCAACTTCTTCAAACATTCACAATTAAATGTTTTTATGCCCAAAGGGCTTTTAAAACATAATTTTTTTTATAAAATTTTAGTTTTTTTTCGGGTCCGCGGAATTTTTTTCCGCCGACCCGCTCCCGGAGAGATTTTTTAAAGCCCGGGAGCGATCGGGAGCGATCGCTCCCCGATCGCTCCCGCGCTTTAAAAAGCGCTCCGGTTGCGACAGAGCGGCCGCTCCCTAGGTCGCTCCCGAAATCGGCAGGGAGCGAAATTTTTGGAAGGGAGCGGCGCTTCCCGAAAATCGCTCCCGTCCGGGAGCGATTTAGGGAGCGCGCTCCCAAGCCGCTCCGGAGCCGCTCCCGCCCGGAGCGTGCTTCGAGAGCGGGTTCGAAGGGGGGGGGCGCTCCCCCGCAACTATGGTATCAAGTACTTCAGCGCATTGGACAAGTGGCCTACAAGCTAGCTTTGCCACCCACTGCAAAAATCCATTCAGTTTTCCATGTCTCATTCCTCAAGAAAGTGATTGGGAACAATTGTAGATTTCAAACCAGTCTACCTGAATTAGATGAAGAAGGGTCAATCTGGCTCCAACTTGAACAGGTCTTGGACACATGAGAACGGTACCTGCGTGGCCGCATGATCAAGGAAGTCCTCGTAAATTGGAAAGACACATCTCCGGAAGATGCAACCTGGAAACCAACCACTATTCTTCAGTAGTTTTCGCAGCTTCAGCCTTGAGGACAAGGCTATTCTTATGGGGGAGGGCATGTTGGGTCCCACCCTAACCCCGTTATTTATGTAGTAGGATCGAGTCATAGTTATAGTTAACTAAAGAGTCATTAAAACCCATATTAATAATTGTAAGTGGTTAATCTGCATTTAATGACGGGACCACAGTTAGTTGCAAATGGGCCATGGTATTAATAAGAACCATGGTATTGCTCCATGGTATTGCATGTATGAATCATATATAAAGGATAGAGACTCCCAACGAGGAGCATCGGGTCTTATTTTTAAATCGAGCTCGGCTCTATTGGAGGTTGCCCCCTCGAAGAGGCAAGTAAACATTGCTTTCTGAATAATAAAATACTTGCTTTTGTTTCTCACTGTTCTGTGTTTTGGGTATATTTCTTTGCATATTTGGTACTTCGGTATTGTCTTGCAGGTTAAGAGCATAACATATCATCATGATCTTAAAACTGTGATTATAATAGTTAAGCCGAGAGTGTAGATCTATTTCTTGTAACCCTAACCACTGTTGTTCATTATGTTGAGGCTGCTACAGGGATACTACCCGAGATATATATATCTATATGCCAAGACTGCTCCTTGTAATACAAGATCCTCTCTTTGCATTTCAATCCATCAGAAATCTTCTTCATACCCATCCGAAATCCTCATAGACTAGTCTACCTGCACCTTATACCCATCTGAGGTGCAGTCAGACCCTTAGATACTTGCCCTAATGCAATGCGGATTTGCTCCTTTACTTCATGCAAAATCTCAGAGAGAAATGCGAATTCTGTGCCTCCTTTGATGCGGATCTCTGCTCCTATAATCGCCCGAAATTTTAGAGATAAATTGCGAGTTCTTCTTGTGTGATTTGCACTGACCCTAAGCGGGTATTTATAGTAGTTTGTGCTCCTATTTGAGTCGACGTGTACTTGTGAACCGACATGTCTTTCATTTGAGCCGACATGTCATTTAAACATATTTAATTCAATATTTGAAGCCGACAATGATGATCTCTATTTCGTTTTGCTTTCAGACTTCTTGAGCATGCCAATGGAGGATTGTTCTTGGTCTTGGAGGGCTGCTTTGACTTGAATATATTTAACATAGGCTCTTAAAGAGCTTCTTTACACATGACATGACTCTTTGACATATAAATAAAATCCTAAAGACATCAAGAAGAAGTCTTTGATCTAATGACACTTCTTGCTTATGAAACCCATGTATCAAGATATACAAAAATAATTTATTCTCTTTATTACATCATTTACAAAGATCATGTCATTATGAAGACCGAATCTAGTTACACTTTCTTCAACACTCCCTCTTAACTAGGGAGGTATTCATAATGGTACTTGGTCATTCTCAATCTGAAGAATTTCTCATAAGAAGAATCAGATTTGCAATCCATTTGTTATAGCATCATTTCAACCAACATTGTTTCATATAGCAAGGCCTTGACTAACAACTCTATCTCTTACTTAGATCAGAGCACACAATGTTGGCGAGACCAATGGCTGATAGACACACATCATCATTGTCTCTCTTAGGGTCATACCCACCCGGGTGTTCTCCGAGTATGCCCTACTAGGACTATTCTCATCTTGGGTTCCCAACGCTCAAGAATATCAGTCCTCTTGCCCACTCTTGTCTTGGATGCCCTACCGCATCCTCAAAGAGTGTCGAATGCCAGATGATTACACAATCCTCCATTCTTTCTTCCAAACAGAAGACAAGAATGTTGTGTCTAACTCTCCCTATCAACCAGGGATGAGTTCCAATTTTCTCTTCACTCAGAAACTTACTCGAGTTCCTTTACTCATAGGAACCTCCGAGAGCTCCCCCTTACCCAGGGACTCTATCATCAATACTTTATAGGGTCTTCTAGTTGTTGATGATCCAAGACCTCGATGTCGTCAATTTCTTCATATTTAGGGTTCAACCATCCATCACTTTCCTTCATCATGTCATTCCGTCTTTTCTGGAAAGTATCCTCCTTGGCTTTATATTTGGGGCTTCCTTCATAGGGCCATCTATCTTCACTTTTCCTTCAACAATGATTGCTCTAGATCACAAGTTACATAGTTGTGACATCCTTCACAACTCTCCTTACCTTGGCCCTGCAAACATACCCAAACTTTCTCCAAGAGGTTAGAAACCAAAAAACAAATCACATATTACCTTTTTGGTGATGGTCTTTTCAAGTGACATCGTCTTGTAGGTATCAACACCCTGCATACATGTTGACACATCTCCCAAAGATATCTTTTGTAAAGGGTCTTCATATTTTCAGAGTTTCATCAGAGTCTTCACATCTTTCTGGGAGATTTCTTGGTCAAATCTTCTTGATCCTTTGGATGTTGATTGCCTTCATCATCGTTGCATACTTCACGATCTCTTCCATCCTCACACCTTCTATACCTAGGAGCTTTCAATCAAAGTTTTTCAATTGTAGTCAACTACCTCATACTTCATATGAGGACATATTATGTTGATTTCATCTAGTGTGACTTGTGCCTTTCTGCATCCTTTCAGAGGAGGAGATCCTTTTCCTTTTGATCATGCTTGATCCATGTTACCTGCAACCGTATGACATGACATTACAATCTTAAATAAATACAAGCATACATACCTCATTTTACCTTTGCTTCTTCCAACAACTTCCTTGATTGAAAAGATCTTCAATCCCTTGATCTGTTTCATTTCTCATGTCATCTCATGAATTCCATAAGTTGGATTTCCTAACGAAACACTTGCTGCCTTCCTAGACTAGGGGATCCTCCGCTGATGTTTCTATTAGAGAATCTACAGGATCTTGCATATCCCCATCTGGCAAATGTTTCCTTTGACCGGGATGACTTCTTCCTTTCCTTGAGATTTTCAGGAGCTATGTCCTTCATGTTTCTCATAGTGATATCACGGGCTCTTGTTTCTCATGCTTCCATGATGCCACAATGCATCTCATTATTATGATTATATCTGCAAAGGATTTTAGAGACTATGATAGGATCCTTTTGTGAGGGACACCATCTTGTGAAAATTTTTAAACAGAAATTCTATTTTCGCAATAACTGATTTATTTTACCTACTTATTTTCCAATAAGTTATTTACGAAATCCCTTCAGTAAATATTAAAATAAATTCTTCTGCAGATGTCACATCATTATGCAGAAACAAATACATGCACAAGAATCAAACACATCAACACAGTTATTTTTGGACAATTGTTCCTGGAAAAACCCAATGCGGGAAAACTAGTGCAACAAAGGAGGGTTTTATTAATCAACTTTCTTGAGTACACCTAGGGTGCCAAACTGGCTTACCCAACAGATATAACCACATGACAGTAATACCACAAAAATCCTCAGGTGCTTCCCTTAGGCTCAACGTCAGTCCAGCTAGCCTCTGCGTAGCTCCCAGAGCCACTGCGTTAGCACTCTACTTCACTGTGTCAACGTTTGTCCTCTCTGCGTCATCCACGCAGGCCCTTCAGTCACCGCGCAATCTTGCTGCCTTTGCGTCTGCCTCTTTGATCTCTGCGCTGGTCCTTAGGCACTATCCTAGCCTCTCTGCTATGTATTCGTTGCCTCTCACTGCAATCCAGACCACTAGTTCGAATTTCTCAGCAAACCCTGCTCCAGAAATCGAACTGACTGGTCTCCCTCTTGGTGTGTCTCCAACTGACTCTCAAGCCTTCTCTTATACTTTTCCTATTGATGAATCAACGACTGAGATTAAGTCCCTAATCAATGGATAAGATTGAAATAGACTTGATCCTCATCTCTCAGAAGCTTCTCATTCTTATCTTTATTAATACCCATTAATATTTTTATTTTCCTAAGTTTAGACTTAAGAACTCATAAAAAATATTAATTATTTTATTAACTCCTCATCTGGATGGAATTTTCCAAAACGATTTATGGGTCTTGTAGATCTCATGTGCTTTAGCCTCTCCACCAATTTTCATGGCTAGAGAACATTCGATGCTACCCCAAATCAACACATCTCACTCATAATAGAGGTCTGCTGCTCCCTCTTTTCTTGGTCCTTTTCTTCAACTTCCTTCATATTTCTGGCAATACGAACTCTTTTCCATAATCTTTCCATAGTACTATTCTGTCTTGTCAAACTTCCCTTTCCTTTCGGCACATATTTGAGTCCTTTCATCTTGTCTTTCTCTATCTGGCATAGAGACCACAAATTGTTGATTGAGGTAACCTTCTTATTCATGGACATTTGTTACCTTGCTTATCAATATCAATATCAATGATGATTATCTTCTCATCATTTTTCCCAGATCTCACAATTGAGATCTCATGAAGATATTCCTGTATTTCAAAGAGTACCTCTTCTAGCATTTCATATATTTCTTATCTGTCTCCTTTCTTGCTACGTAGAGATGAGAGGACTTTTAAGAGTTCCTTCTCATGAATCCAAAGGAGACCTGTTCACTGCCTTCTCTTCTTCATAAGGATTCTGTCAACCCTTCTTATTCTATGCAAGGACCTTTGATGACCCATCTATCTATAGATCTCCTTGCATTCATGAAGTCATTTTTGAGAAAAATGATTAATGAAAATACTTACTTGAGATGTGAAGATGAAATCTTCTCCTTGATCATGTTGGTAGTAGATGGAGTAGATGTATTGATGCTTCCTTCGACTGAGATCTTTGATAGGCAGATTGCCTTCTTTGCCTTCGAGCTATCTTGATATACAAGTTGTTGACATAGTTGTTCTTATGGAACCTTGTAATATGCAGCATAGTATTGAGGTTGTTTGTTCATCAGTTAGTATAGCTTTCATATCGAGTGCTGACCATTCAATTTCCTATGACTGCCCTCAATTAAGTTTTGAGAATCTGAGACTTCAGGACTGAGATAGTGGTATTCAACGAGACTGTGGGAGGCATCAAGGTTGTTGGTATCTTGAGATCTGAATGCTTCATCTTGTTGACAGTTGTCTTTCAAACCCCTTGCTGTTGTAGACTTGTTGATGTAGGCTACCTCTTAGATCTAGTGTAGATCCTGATTCCTTCAACTAGCTTTGATGTCTTGTAGAAAACTTGACTTCAGAATGTCTCTTTTCTGCCCTCTCTTTGACTTCTAAACCAGTCCCTCTGATACCATGTTGAAGAATCTAGGGCAAATAAAATTAAAGAGATTCTTCTTAGCATGATAACAATTTGCGAAGTGTTTTTACAATTTGTCTTGGCTTGATCTTCTTTTCATTATTAGTGTGTGCGTGTTAGCTTCATCAAACTGCTATCAAAACAAAAGAGACAAGAACACAAAGGATTTGGCTTTCTGCCAGGGCCAAAACCTATCCCTCTTGGAGAGCCAAATCCGCACAAAATTCTTCCTATATAGATTCCAATTGACGAATACCAAGACCACGACCCTTGACACATTCTGCCACTCCAAGACCAAGACATCAATCCTCTTGCTCGAACGCTGCTGAGATCATAATGTTGCTGCACCATTGAAGCCATCATTGCTACATTACTGAAATCACTGCTGCATCATTGAGATCTCCATTACTGCCTCTTCATCATGTCACTGAGATCTCTTGCTACCATACTACTGTCATCACACTACTGCAGCATCTTCACTGGCTGTTCCTTTCGTGTGGGATCATCATTGATGTACATTCACATTAGTACCATCGAAACGATGAGGTCACTGAAATATCAAAGTCACCATCCCATAATTATCCATGCTAGGAACAGGACTGTGTATATCACAGAGGTCCTTCCTTATCAACGATACAGTGATCACCAAGTATATTGCTGAGATATCATCATGTGTTGCATCTATCTTGAATGCCAATGTCATTACTTAGGGTATGCCGAGAAGGTATATCATCATGATCTTAAAACTGTGATTTTAATAGTTAAGCCGAGAGTGTAGATCTATTTCTTATAACCTTAACCACTGCTGTTCATTATGTCGAGGCTGCTACAGGATACTACCCGAGATATATATATATCTATATGCCAAGACTGCCTCTTGTAATGTGAGATCCTCTCTCTGCATTTCAATCCATCAGAAATCTTCTTCATACCCATCTGAAATCCTCATAGACTAGTCTGCCTGCACCTTGTACCCATCTGAGGTGCAGTCAGACCCTTAGATACTTGCCCTAATGCAATGCGGATCTACTCCTTTACTTTGTGCGAAATCTCAAAGAGAAATGTGAATTTTGTCCCTCCTTTGATGCGGGTCTCTGCTCCTATACTCACCCGAAATTTCAGAGATAAATTGCGAGTTCTTCTTGTGTGATTTGCGGTGACCCTAAGCGGGTATATATAGTAGTTTGTGCCCCTATTTGAGCTGACGTGTACTTGTGAATCGACATGTCTTTCATTTGAGCCAACATGTCATTTAAACATATTTAATTCAATATTTGAAGCCGACAATGATGATCTCTGTTTCGTTTTGCTTGCAGACTTCTTGAGCATGCCAATGGAGGATTGTTCTTGGTCTTGGAGGGCTGCTTTGACTTGAATATATTTAACATAGGCTCTTAAAGAGCTTCTTTACACATGACATGACTCTTTGATATATAAATAAAATCCTAAAGACATCAAGAAGAAGTCTTTGATCTAATGACACTTCTTGCTCATGAAACCCATGTAGCAAGATATACAAAAATAATTTATTCTCCTTATTACATCATTTACAAAGTTCATGTCATTATGAAGGCCGAACCTAGTTACACCTTCTTCAACAGGACATACCTATGGACATGTGGTGCGCCATGTTGTAGTAGTACTCGCCCAAGTACAACCACCGTATCCGTGCTCGCTGCTGGCCCGTCATGTAGTTACATAGGGTAATCCTCCAACCATTTGTTGACTATCTCTGTCTGCCCATTAGTCTGGGGGTGATAACTGGTGCTCAGAGTGAGCTCTGTGCCAACTAGTCGAAAGAGCTCCTGCCAAAATCCTACCATGAACCTGTTGTCCCGATCACTGATAATGGCCTCTGGGAGACCATGAAGTCGAAATACCTCCCTAAAAAACAATTTGGCCACCTGTGACATTGAGGACCGGGCTGAAATGGCGAAAAAGTGTGCAAACTTCGTCAATTGGTCTACCACCACGTATATACGGTCCTTGCCCTGCATTGTGGGCAACCCAGTGGTAGAATCCATCGACATGCTCTCCCATTTCCCCTCAGGAATAGGAAGAGGTTGTGGTTGCCCAACAGGGTGTGTCTGCTCACCCTTGTTCCTCTGGCATGTGTCATATATGCGGTCCTTGCCCTGCATTGTGGGCAACCCAGTGGTAGAATCCATCGACATGCTCTCCCATTTCCCCTCAGGAATAGGAAGAGGTTGTAGTTTCCCAACAGGGTGTGTCTGCTCACCCTTGTTCCTCTGGCATGTGTCACACTCTTGGACATGCCTCAGAACATCATCCTTAAGGCCCTTCCATGCAAAGCGCTCCCTGATGGTCTTGTATGTCTTGGTAAACCCCTAATGCCCTGATAGTGGTGAGTCATGGGCTGCTTGCATGATCTTCTCCCTCTACTAAGCGCTGGGTTCTAAATAAATCCGGTCCTAGAAATAAATTACTTCGTTCATCACCTTGTAGTGGTGTTCCACCACTGCATCTTAAGGACCTCACGTGCAAAACAATCCTTGGAATACTCCACCAGCAACTGTGACCTCCAATCAGGTGCAATGCTCATCAATGAAAGGGTAGTTGGCTTGTTGGACAACGCATCGGCTACCACGTTGTGCTTCCCTTTGACATACTCAATGTCAAAGTCATATGCTTAGAGCTTGCTGACCCACTTCTGTTGCCTCTCCTGCAACTGCTTCTGTTCCAAGAAGAATTTAACACTGTTGTGATTTGGTTTAACCCGGAACCTTTTTCCCACCAAGTATTGCCTGAACTTGGCTAGCGCATGCATGATGTCTAACATCTCCTTGTCATAAATGGAGTACAATCTCTCGTGGGGCAGTAGCTTTCGGCTCTCAAAAGCTATTGGGTGTACCCCGCTGCATCAAAAATGCTCCTACACCTCCCTTGATGCATCACACTCAAGCAAAAATGGTTGTGTGAAGTCGGGGAGTGCCAACAACGAGTAGCTGCTTATGACTTGTTTGAAGTGCTCAAAAGCCTCCTGCATCCCATTTGTCCACTCAAATGCTCCCTTCTTCGTCAAATCAGTGAGGGGAGCTACTAACTGTGAGAAGCCCTTCACGAACTTCCGATAGTAGGTACAAATTCCCACAAAACCCCTTAATTCTATCACGTTTCGGGACTCTGGCGAACCCTGGATGGCCCTGATCTTCTCCTCATGGAATCTCACACAGTCCTCGCCAATAATGTGCCCTAAATATAGCATCTTTGTCAAAATGAACTCACACTTGGACAACTTAGTGTCAAAATGCTGCTCCTCCAAAATATGCAACACTATCTCTAAATGCTGCAAGTGTTCCTCCCAGGTTTGGTTGTAGATCAATATATCATCGAAGAACACCAGCACAAACTTCCTCAACTGCCCATGAAACACGTGGTTCATGCAAGATTGGAAGGTGGCTAGTGCATTGGTTAGCCTGAAGGGCGTAACCAAGAATTCGAAGTGCCCATAGTGGCACCTGAGAGCTGTCTTAGGGACATCCTGGTCCCACAACCTGATTTGGTGGTACCCAGAGCGCAAGTCAATCTTGGAGAAGAACTTAGCCCCCCTCAACTCGTCCATCATCTCATCTATGTGGAAATTCCTAATCCTCAAGGTACCCCTACTGCAGTGAATATGAATCTACTTCACCTACTTGATTTTGATTACATTCATCAAGTTATTCTTCTAAATACTGAAGCAAATTACTTCTGCAACCTACATTACTTTAAATTTGATTTACATGAAACAAGGAAACTGAGCAAAGAACAAGATACATAGGACACCGTTATTTATGGACAAAATGGTGCATGTAAAAACCCAATGCGGGAAAACTTGTGTAGCAGCTCTGAGGGTTTATTATTATGTAGGAGAAAATTCTGAATACAAATATAGGATGCTCAACTAACAATCCTTTATATAGAAAATACTGGACAAAAGACTTGGTGAAATGATCTCATCCTATCACTAGAGAATGAGTGACTGATCCTTAGCTCTGGGAGGCTTTTCGTCACCTTTTAATGGCCTTTGCATTAAACTGCGTCACCCCTCCTAGATATTATGCTGCAGCTTTGCTCTGGATCTTCTACTTGCTGAGAAATCGACTTTTCTGCCTCTAGTCTCACACCCTGGCTTCCGACAACTGAAACTTCAAATTCCCTCTGCAAAAACTCGACTTCCCCTCATTGACTGCGCTGCCTCTGCGTCAGCACTGCATAGGCCAATGTCAGGCCTCCTCTGGACGTCTTCTGTCCTTTCTTTGCCTTGTATTTTCCGGAAAGTCCTTCTCTTGAAATCTCACTACCCCTCTGCTGCAATATCTCCCCAATCGATTTTCCTCCTGAGAACTTCTCACCTCAGAAAATCGATTTCCTCAATCTCCCTGTGTGTTTTCTAAATGAACCCCAAGCCTCCTTCTTATACTTTTCAAGTTGAGACTTCGACGGCCGAGATTAAGTCTCTAAACAATGGCTAAGATTAAAACATGACTTGATCCACTTTCTCGATCATTCTCACCCATATTTTGATTAATACCCATTAATATTTTAATTTCCCTATGTTTAGACTTAGAAACCTCATTAAAAATATTAATTATTTTAATAAAATACAATCTGGGTGGAACTTCACCAAACGGTTTTTGGGTTCTTTAGAACTCATGTGCCTTAGCCTCTCCACCAATTTTCAAGGCTAGAGCACTTTCGTTGCTACCAAAAAGTAACAATCTATGTGTGGGATGGGATAACAGTTCTTCATGGTCTTCTTGTTGAGGGCCCGATAATCTCTCGATAATTTATGCACATGCATAAGGACCCATCCTTCTTCTTGAATCTTCACCAGGACAACTAATGAAGCAAAATGGCTGGAACTAGGGCTAATGTGCCCAAGTGCCAACAACTCGTGAATGGCCCTCTCAATCTCATCCCTGCATGCCTTGGGATGCCTGTAAGGGGTAGTGAACACAACCTGTACCCCCGACAACAACTCAATAGTATGCTCAAAATCCCAATCAGGTGGTTGCTTGGGCGGTATGTCTCCAAACACCACCGGGTACCTGTCCAAAATAACTTGTATGTTTGGGTGTCGTGGCTTGGGCTGACCCCTAGCCTTAGAAGTCCTCTACTCCATGACCAACTCAATATCACCATGTCTCAGATCAACCTCCATCTTGTGGGCCGAAACAATTTGTGGAGGGTAAGAGTGCATACCCCTCAGCAAAACCAATTTGCCATCCGGTCCTGTGAATATCATCTCCAACTTCCTCCAATTTGTAGTGACTCGGCCAAGCGAATAGAGCCACTGGACACCCATCACCACTTTGGTGTCCTACACATCTACCACAAAAAAGTGGTTTGTCATTGAATAGTTCCCCATGGTAACTGTCAAGGTGGGAACTTAGCTAGTGCATTGCATGGTTCTATCTCTGGGCACAAGAATTGAAAATCCATCAAAAGCCTCGGTTGTGATGCC
Organism: Pinus taeda; assembly: GCA_000404065.3. Lineage (NCBI taxonomy): Eukaryota > Viridiplantae > Streptophyta > Pinopsida > Pinales > Pinaceae > Pinus > Pinus taeda. Next base: position 156,483 of record APFE030420404.1, on the reverse strand, counting down.
CGTCCTCTAAACCATCTGTGCATTGATGAAGTTGTGGGTACTCCCACTGTCCACCAAAATTGAAACACGCTGCCCTTGCACTGTGACCCTGATCTTTAAGGTCAAAAACTTGGGTACCCCTCGCAAAGATGCAAGAACCACTTCCGCTGGTGTGAAGGGAGCTCCCCCTGGTGGTGGTGGTGGTGGTGGTCCCCTCTCCACACATGCTACGCTGTCATCTCCACCGACTTCCATCTCTACATCCTCCTCCAGGTCATTATATACCTCAATGTAATGGGCCTTGCCTGCTATGCATCTATGGCTTGGTGCCCATGGTTCCTGACAGGTGAAACACAACTTCCTCCTCCGGAGGTCTCTCTGGGTCTCCTCATCCAGCTACCCTCTCCCCTAGTTGGCTCTCGGTGGTGGAGCTCTCGTGTCTCTTCCCCTTTGCTGGAATCCCTGTCTAGGTGGTAATGATGCTCTAGCCTTGTGTAGGGCATCTTGTAGATCTCAGGCCCTCCCCACTATGTCTTGCAAGGTAGTGGGCCCATTGGACCTCACCAATCCTTTCAATGGCTCTGCTAGCCCCTTTAAAAACATGAAAACCCTCCTGGCCCCTGATAGATCAGGTACCATGACTTACAACCACAAAAACTCTGAGATGTAAGCCTCAACGCTTCCCGTCTGTTTGAGCCTTCTCAGCTCCCCAAAATTCTCTCCAGGTCTCTCCTCTCGAAACGCTCTAGTACCCTCCTAGTGAAATCCTCGTAGGTTGCCACTCCGACATGCCCTATCGTAGCTAGCCCATAAAACCACCAGTCATGGGCTTCCCCTTCTAAATGCAAAGTGGCAATTTTAATTGCCCCTCGTTGTGTCCTCTGATTAAGCTGGAAGTAAACATCCAGCTTCTCAACCCATGCTTTCGTTGAGCTCTTGAATGACCCATTGAAAGTTGAGAGGAAAAATCTACCCATGGTGCGTTGTAAATCGATGCAATGAGTGTAGCTTCCTCCACCTTGTCCTTTTCCCCTGTTATTACCTTTCATCTGACTAAAGTCCTTGAAGGTAATGGCCTCTCTAAAGTCAAGCCCATAGGACCGATACTCCATAAAATAGTCCCCCATCGACATCTCCTCTTGCCCTTGCGACCCTCTAGCACTGGATGCTATAAATGTAGGAATTGTAGACCTGGGTGGTGTGCTGGGAATAAGGGGTGCGTTGGGGCTATGACCCCCTTGGTGATGCGAAGTACCAGGGCCGTCACCAATTTGGAATTCCCCTTGAATCCCTTTGCCCCGGTTGTTACTGCAATTTTGTTGCCTCAACTCCTCAATAATTTTAGACAAATCCTACAGGACCTTGAGAAGATGTTAAAATTTCTAAATAGAAATCCAATTGTAGTGATTAATATTATTTCTTTTACTTATTAACTTAGAAATAAGTTATTCACAATGTTCTTACGACAAATATCGAAATAAATTCTACTGCAACCCTCACAATTAAAATATTGCGGAAAGTAGATGCAAAGAAAAACACTGGCACAAATACAATCACAATGACATATATTTTAGACAATTGTCCCTGGAAAAACCTAGTGTGGGAAAACCAGTGCAGCAGATGAGGGTGTCTTTATTATTCTTCAATGAAATCTCATGTACAAGTTACAACTAGCAGAACAAAAGTGAGAAAATTTATAGACACTCCCTGAAAAATCTTTGATCCAGGAGAAGTAATTCTCTTCCCGTTGAGTCCTTCTATGTCCCTCTGCATCAATTTTCCCACCCTGGCCAAGCGTCAAACTGCCCACGCAGTCCCAATGTCAACCTGCCTCTATGTTGCCTCTTTCTGCATCACAACTTCTGCACTGTCTCTCCCTGCTCTGCATCTTCTTGGCTTGCACTCTCGACTGATGCTAATGCCCTCTCTTTTTTTCTCCCCTGTAACTCTCCCTTTGTTTCGATTTTCTCTTGCGAAACTTCGACCAGTGAGAAATTCAATCTTACTCGGGTAACTGAGTATTTGCCTCTGATGTTTTCTCCAAGTGCCCATCAAGCCTCTTCTTATAATCCTCTCATTGATCAATCAATGGCCCAGATTAGATCCTACTCAATCGCTAGTATCATATTGACTTGATCTTCGCCTTCTTTTAGAAGTTTCAACCATAGTTTAGATTAATACCCATTAATTATTTTAATTCCCTAAGTATAGACTTAGGGGCCCATTAAAAATAATTAATTATTTTAATAAATCTGTCTGCTTGTGGAATTTCCTAAAACGATTTCTGGGTATTGGAGAATGAATGTGTCTAAGCTTCCCTGCAAAATTTGAGACTTAGAGCACATCTGATGCTACCAGAAATTAACACTCCCTCTTAGCGAGGAATGTGCTCTAGTAATGCAACTTGCTGAAGCATTACCTTGTTCTGTAACATCTCCCTCTGCGCTTGCTGATGTTTGACATCCTGCGCACCAACTACTGCACAAATATTGCATCTGTACTGCTACTGACCCTGCCACTTGTCAACACTGCATCCATACTGCAACTCCCTCTGCCACTATAACTGAGAAATCACCTGTTTCTGCTACTGAAACAGATTCTCTACCATACCCATTTGCTCTCTGAACTAAATGAACTTAGCTCTTCCTAGAGCCTTTGTGAGTATGTCTGCTACCTAATCTCCTATGGGGACATACTGTAGTGGTACTGCCCCACGCTGAACACAGTCTCTGATAAAGTGACATTTGATATCAATGTGTTTCAACCGATCATGAAATGCCAACATTCCCCCCTTAATCCGAAGGGTTATGTATGAGTCCAAGAAGAGAGTTGTAATACAAAATGTGCAAAAAATGCATGGCAGCACTAGGCTGAATGTGCTCTCGGAAATGTTGGTATAAAGGGCGGTGGTTTAAGGATGACCACCAACACTGGAATGCTTAGTGCAATTCCTAGAACTCTTTCAAAACTGGCAAGAAGCGGAAGTCTTCTGCTAGAGGAAGTGCCCCTGATGTTTTGAAGAGGGAAACCTTCAACCATGAAAGGGAGGTCTCACCCCGCATAAAAGGGAGAACTTCAACCTGAAGAGGGAAGTCTCAACCTGTGATGGTTTAAGGATGACCAACAATGCTGGAATGCTTAATGCAATTCCTAGAACTCTTCCGAAACTGGCAAGAAGTTGGAGTCTTCTGCTAGAGGAAGTGTCCCAGATTCTTTGAAGAGGCATTACCAAATGAAGGCATGCTCAGGGGCATCTTTGTCTCTGGCTACAACTCTGAAACTAGTGTGGCAGGTTGTGGCTCAGGCTCGCTTGATGTGACTTTGACGCTTGTAGATGACCATCATTTCCCCCCCTGTCAGATACAAGGTGAGATGATGGAGAAAACTCAACTGCAAGACTGTTCAATGCTCTGGAACAAGTTCTGACATGTGATTGGAATATCTTCTTGGCTGTTGATGCCCATTGCCAAGAAGCGATCCATCCAAGATGAATCTTTGTTCTTGTAAGACATTTGTTTCTGAAGCATTTGTGTGAAGAATGGGTTGTTTTATGACAGTGCTTACATGGATGAAGATCAAAACAATGATCTTTCAAATGGGCAACTCGATCACAGTGTTGGCATTTCACAATTCGTTGTTGTTGCTGTGGAAGAGGAGTAGAATCTGGAACAACTGGAGGTGAACTATCATGAAGGAATCCAACACTCTGAAACTAAATGGGATTTGAGCAGTCTAGAATATGAAAGGACAAGTCCTTCTCATATTCGAGACCAGTTCTGTGTTTGTTGTGGACAAGCTGTTCCCAAGATCTGATGATGGGCTTGGGAAGTGCAAGCTGAACTTCTACATCTGCATGTAACCTTGCTGCTTTATGGCAGTCTGTTTCAATCTTCTGAACAGAAACAGGTTCAGAATGACTCCTCTGTTTTAATTCTTCTTGTTGTAGCTAAGATTCGAGCTGCAAAAAATCAATTTTCTCTTGTGCATTTTGTAGAAAGACTTGAATGTCCGTGAGAGAAACTTTGCTGATTTTTAATGCATTATGAGTAGTAGACAATATCAGAGTTTTGATGAACTCTAATACTTCATTGATTCTGGCCTTTTTTTTTAATGTCAGAATTACACCTTAAAAACTGATCGCAACTACTACTCGATGCAGAAAAGTAATACCCACTAGCAATATCCTTTATAAATGTGCAACAAATGATCAGTGTGCAAACAACAAGCACCAATTACAATTCATTACATAAAAATAAGAGTTTACTTAGGACCAACGCTATGTTCTGACAATACAACCGACTAAACATTTCTCCGCAAAAGATTATTTTTATTTGTCAAAACAATCATTGCCTTTATACAACCCACCAAACTCTTACGCAGCAGTCGAATCAAGGAATCAATGCATATATATGTAGAAAAAACTATAATGAGTTTTAAATACAATGCCACACTGGGGCAGCAACAATTGCAAACTTGCTTGGATCTTTCAAATACTCCTTCACTTTCTCGGCCAATGGACAAGAATAGTCAAGTTCAATAGCAACTGCTAATACATTCTTGTAACCATTGATGATAGCATGTGGAACAACTGCAATTGTGGGATTACAGATCACCAGAGAAAGAGCTGTACATAATCTCATAAATTGCAAATTGCTTGCTGTGGTGTGCCAAGGTTGAACAACATATATATATCAAAACAACAGTTATGAAAACAACGTATATATATATATATATATATATATATATATCAGAACAACAATTATCAAAACAGTGCATAAATTTCTGCCTTTGGCGTTGACATCTGTTGGGATTGACGATAGACACAATCACCGACTATGAAAAGCTGTATGGATTCATGAAGCAATTTGACAGCTTCCATTGGATGTTCCTCTCCCGCAGACTTTATACAAATCTTCAATAATTCCTTCCGAGAAATGCAGGAGCCCGTGCAATCTTTTTATTAGAAAATCGATTCGTATGATTACGTCCTCGGTAGATATGTTGCCACAAGTCATGCTCATTCCCTCAATAGACTAGCTTGAGCAGAAAATGGATTTGTCATAGCAATGGAATCCCTCAAAGCAGTCATATAAGTGAAGAACCAAGGTTTGTTAAATGTCGATGTTAATAGAGGTGACTTGTGGATCAAATGTGAATGAATATACAAAGGAATAAATGAGTAGAAGCGATGGACAATGTACCGAGAGGCGCCCAGACTTGCAAAGCCAGCTTCTACTCTGGCTGAGAAGACCAGTTAATTTTGATCTTGCGTACAACGTAGATGGGGGAGAGCGTATGCAAGATTTTCAAAGTATGTAATCTTTACACCAACGCTAAGGTCGCCACAGGTGGGCTGAGGCCACTGCAAGAGATGGGTGGCGTGGATGTTTATCGAGCTACAACAGAAGAGGCGAAAATTCCTCATTGATCATGGCTTGCTCCTGCGAGACTTGATTTCAATTCCCTGTTGACGCTTATCGTCAAGAATGAGCAATACTTCACTCAACGGGAATTCACAGTCAATTTTACCAATACCAAATGCGGCCCTTTAAAATTTCAACGCAAAATACCAAGAGTCATGCATGGAGATCACACATTGTTTTGTATTCCTTTGACCTTCAAATCTTTAAAGAATGATTCAGCTCAGGTTCAGGTTCATTGCAAAAGTAGCAATGGTCGATTCATAATTCATAAAATTCATGAACAATGCAACAATGATCAGTGTTTCACTCTCTGTTCCAATGTCAATTCAATCCTATGACAATTGGTTTCCCTTCAACCAATGTAGGAACCTAGCATTCAAGTCAATCTATTGGCTTCACCGCAATGAGGTGTACTCCTCGGGCTTGAACTCAGTGATTGAAACAAAACAACTAGCACATTGCAAACTTCAACGAATTTTAAAACATACCATCTTTGTCTGGTGTTCAATTTAATGTAGTCAGCGTTCACCGCAGTTCTAAGAGCGACCAACATGATTTCATCATTCATATTCAATTCCTTCGTTCTCAGTGAATATGAAGAGCCCACAAGAATTTTCTATCTGCCTGCAACGAGCCTCCACCATTGTATCAATTGCTGCCTTGTAATGTTGCTTCAGTGAATATCAACAGTCCTCAACACAGAAAATAGCGAACGGTGAGGAGATAGAGCATTCAATGCACAACGCAGGGAATCAAAGACATATTTTCATACTACCAAGATTAACATTTCACTTGCAGAGTTCAAAATTGTTCTCCAATGCATAGTTCAAGCATATATTAGTCAACACGACCACGCAACACCACGAATTTCAAAACTAGTCAACGTAGTCAAACACACCATTGCACTACTGCATATGAAATTCAATACACAACATTACGTCGTCAGGTAGCAGACCACATATAGTCGAGATGAAGGGTCTCAACCTCAACGCATAACGGTTCAATGTGGTAGTGGTTTCGACCTCCACAGATTTAATGTAGCGTTCATCACTTCATGGTATATAATGGCTCAATCCAATGTAGTCCTCATAAAAATTTCAATGCAGAGATGAATAGCAGTGCACGGTGTTTTAACATCGACTCTCGACCAACGAATTGCAACATGTATGAAATGATTCAAATGTCATTTGGGATCAACGAACGCACAATACAAGCGTTCAACGCACCACTGTCTCGACGGGGGCTGAGGAAAGACTAAGTGTACAACAAATTATAGTTTCTGACTTCCAAGTCAGGGAAATAGCCTACGCAGAAAGGAAATGGCAAAGAAAATGGCAGTGGAGTTACGATGCAGAAACCTAAATTTGAAACTTGCACTCTAGCTCTGATACCATGTCAGTGATGTCAGTTGTTGCAATATGGGCAGAACATAGGCAGAAAAGGGAGTGCTAAAGATAGGGCTGGAGAAATGACAGAGGTTGCAGCTAGAATTTAGCTAAGAAAATATTCATGAAATGCATAAGTGATGGCAGAAATGACCTGCACATTAAGGCCATAAAACAAATGGCTCAAAGTAATTACGCAGGGCAGGAATATGCTTGCTCTGATACCATGTTAAACACACACATGGCAAAGACAAATAGGAAAGATAAAACATGAGAGTACATTTTTATTAACAAATGATATACATTTATAGTACATGGTGTGACCGTTGGGTTCCACACCCCAAGGTCTCTTGGACTTCGTTTGTCTATTCGGCTTCCACACTAACCCTTAGAGGATTAGGTGTCCAACAGATAGAAGTGGCATCCATAGTACATTAATGAATAATTATTCGAGCATCAATCATCAAGAATCTAGATTATATTAATCATAAACAAACATACAAATTTTTAAGTCATATCATAGAAAGTAGACCAATAACTAATGGAAAGAAATAGGTTATCTAGCAACTGTCATCAATAACATGGCCAAATTGTTGTGTTTACAAAATAGACCATCTACACACTGGAATATGAAGACCAAAAGGTCCAAACATTAAACTAAGCTAGTTGCTAAGCACCTCTCTATAGTAGAAGTGTTTACCAATTGTGAAGGCAGCCCTATTGCCAATGTTGTAGCTGTGGGGTAGCACTGCCATAAATGTTCCACCATTCCTTTACAAACAATGTTCCATCATTGTTTATATCGGGATCCTCATCAGTAGAATCATCTTTCATTCTTCTTCTCTTCTCTAGCCTTTGTCTCTACCTCGATTCTCTACGACATAAGTCAACACCGCTCCATTTTGATCAGACTGCCTAATCCAAGCCTTAAAATATGGTAGAAAATGCCTAACATGCCTGATCAAGGATTTTGGTTTGAGAGAAGGGTAGATTTTTGCTAAGGCCATGACAAAGGTGTTCAACAATCAACACCACCAACATTGGGGTACATATAGGGCTTGGTGCTCTTGATTAAATGCTAATCACATGCCCTCATACGTAATAGAATCTAATGAAATGTCGCAATCCCATTGATCGTGAAATCTTGAAAACTGTTAAATCTATTGAATTTTGAATGGGTTATGAAAGTCTATTTTCTCAATATGAAGTTCGATGAACTTCTAAGCATGGTTCGACACACGGTGGTTCCAAATTTACAGGAATTGCACAAATTGATCCCGAAGCACTGTTCCGATTTTTGGAAGCACAGTTTTGGGGGCACTTCGGCTTGGGTTCTACATGGTGCGTGGTTCCAGGGTCTGAGGCAGGGGGGGAGGGGGACAGTACTTGCAACACTGATTCACACTAGATGTACTTTTTAGTCCAATTTACTTACTTTTGTGGCCATTTATTGGACATGATAAAATGATCCTATCTTATCAAATGCAAGTATCCTGCATTACCTTAACTGATTAATTGCTGTAGTTGTACATGTGGATACTGCCTGTGGTTCTTCTGCTTTGGGCTGAGCTCATGGCTGTTTTTTCATGCTGATTTATAGGCAACTCTAAGTTAGTATTGGACTGAATCTAAAACCTGATTTTTCAAGCTATTTTGGGGTAATTTTATGACAACTTGCGACATATCTAAAGGATGCTGTTTTTACAAGATGATTTTGGCACAAGTATGCAGCTGATTCCATATGCTGATTTTTTTAATGATTGATCTCTTGGTATGTTCTACCTCCTACCTGAATATACGATATGACAATTAATGATTTATATTTCTGCCCCAGATATTACTCTGAATACAATAGAGAGTGGAATTTATTATCATGATAAATGCCTCACTTGTGTGTTGTTTCCTTACCTCAAGGACCCTCTGGTATACTTAAATTGCTGATGCTAAATGACGCATGTCTGTGATTACTTGTGTTGGTATTCTGGTTTGATACCATAATGATTGTTGAATTCAGGGTTATTGGATAGTGTGCCGTTAAGCCATAGTTGGTCTTGCTCTAGGGTGGCAACAACGTAATGCATTGTGGAAAGGGGTTTGTGGAATTGTAGAATAGGGTGGCTACATCAATGGGGTAAATGGATTATGCTTGTTACATGAGTTATTTTCACGTGATGTTATCGGGTCCTATTTATCTTTGCTAGAATTGGATGACTGCACAACCAATGGTCATGTCAATGTACATGCATACATATACATATTATATATGTAAGATATATATGCACAACACACGTATATGTTGAAATTTGATTGCATGCTAGGATTTCTGAATTTGAGAATTACTTCTGATGATTTATAAGTTTCCTTTGAGCATTTACTTCATTCAATTATGTCATCAAGCAATTATACATTCAATTATGCAAGAAAGTAGAGATCACAGTACACAAAAGACAAGAGACACAATGAATTAGGCCAGCGGCCAGGGCAAAACCCAGGAATCTTCTTTCTTTAGAAAACAAATCCAACAAGAGATATCAAAGTCAAGTTATGGATGAACTAACCCGCTTCACCAAGTGTCCAAGTTGTTGCTTTTTGGTAGCATCGGATGTGCTCTAAGTCTTCAAATTTGCAGGGAGGCTTAGACACATGCATTCTCCAATACCCGGAAATCGTTTTGGGAAATTCTATCTGGAGACAGTTTTATTAAAATAATTAATTATTTTTAATGGGACCCTAAGTCTAAACTTAGGAAATCAAAATAATTAATGGGTATTAATCTAAACTGTGGGTGAAACTTCTAGAAGAAGGCGAAGGTTGAGTCAATATGATCCTAGCCATTGATTAGAATCTAATCTGGGCCGTTGATTGATCAATGAGAGGATTATAAGAGGAGGCTTGATGGGCACTTGGAGAACACACCAGAGGCAGATACTCAGTTACCTGAGTAAGATCGATTTTCTCACTGGCCAAAGTTCGGCAAGAGAAAATCAAATTAGAGGGAGAGTTGCAGGTGAAAAAGGAAGAGAGGGCATCAACATCTTTCGAGAGTGCAAGGCAGCAAGACGCAGAGCAGGAACATGGTGACGTAGAAAGAGGCAGTGCAAAAGAAGATTGACGCAGATCCTGCGTGGGCAGCTAGACACTGGGCCAATGTGAGAAGTTTGATGCAGAAGGATTTCGGGGAAGGCTGTAATTTGTACATGAGAATTTGCTGAATAATAATAAAGAAACCCTCATTCGCTGCACTGGTTTTCCTACATTGGGTTTTCTGGGGACGATTGTACAAAATAACTGTGTCATTGTGATTCTATTTGTGCCAGTATTTTTCCTTACATTTAGTTTTTGTAATATTTTAATTGTGAAGGCTGCAGTAAAATATATTTCGATATTTGCTGTAAGAACCAATGTTACACTAATCGTTATCGGGATAATATCAACACGAGAAAAAAATCGGAAAAATCGTAATAATCGGGAAAAAATCGTTTGGTACAAAAATATTCATTTTTTTTCAATTTTTTTAATATCTAAACCATCTACAACATAAAATAAATACATTGACACATAAATATGATAAAAGAACTAATATATAAGATGTTTAATATCATTCTAGTGCTAAAATCACACATAACAGTGAATCATGTCCTGAATAGAAGTCCTGACTCCTGAGTCCCAACTCAACCTCAAAATATCAACAAAAAATATAATAATGTATCTCATATCATGAGCCATAATGTGATATACAATGAAATGAACCAAATAACTAAAGTCTAATACTACTGATTTCCTTTGTCCCTCTAGATGTAGATGTCCGTGGAGTTGGCAGGCCGCAGTAGACTATGGAGTCTGCTGTGCTCTAGAAGCTAAAGAACTAGGAGCTATAGGAGGTAGACCACGTCCTGTACTTGTGACAGGGGTAGCTTGAGTCACTTCCTCCTCCTAAAAAAAAATTTATTTATTTATTTATTTATTTTTCTCTATTCCCATGATTTTTTGAAAAAATCGGGCAAATTTTTATTTTATTTTTTTTATTTTTTATTTTATTTTTATTTTTTTTTTTATTTTTTATTATTTATTTATTATTTATTTATTTATTTATTTATTTTTTTTTTTTTATTTTTTTTTTTTATTTTTTATTTTTATTTTTATTTTTTATTTTTTTTTTTTTTTATTTTTTTTATTTTTTATTATTTATTTTTTTTTTCCCGAGTATAAGCTGCGATTTCATCTTTTTGTTGAAAATATCGCGATTATACGATAATATCACGATTTTAACAACACTAGTAAGAATATCGTGAATAACTTATTTATGAAATAATAAGTAGAAGAAATAATATTAATCACTGTAGTAAGATTTATATTTAGAAATTTTCACATGGTATCGGAGCTAAGGGAAAGCAGAAGCCGGAAGACCCAACGTTGAAGGAAGAAATGAATTCGAAATTCATGCAGGGGCAGTAATTTGAATCTCCAAGGGGCTTGTGCAGTTCAAAGGCAAGAGGATTAGATTTCATGGGAAAACTCTCTCTGAGTGAGTCGATAGAGAGGTAAGTCTTTCTAATCGAAAATTTTCAGTGGTAGAAGGAACAACGTAGCAGAAGATTCAGCGAGAGGGGTTGTCTCAGGTGGGGCGCAGTTTTTTTCTACAGTAGTTGCTGGGACAGGTTAGCATAAAATTGGCACAATATGGATACTCAAAGTGTCTCAGAGTTATCTACTAGACTAGATGAAGAATTCACAAGCTTAGCAAATTCAACGTCAGCAGATGTTTGGTACATTGATAGCGGGGCTTCAGCTCATATGACTGGAATACGAGAACATTTCTCGAGCTATCAAGAAGAACAAATGGACTTCCAAATTACTATGGGAAACATAACGAAATGTACTCCAGTAGGGAGAGGCACCATAGCATTTTAGACAAAAGTAGGGACCAGCATCCAAGCCACCAATGTTCTACACGTGCCAGGATTAGGAATGAACTTGATTTCACTTTCCCAATTACAGGACAAGGGATACGATATATACTTCATGGGAAAGAAAGTATACGTCAAGCATCCAAGCTGGCAGAAGAAAAGGTAAATTGGGATTCGAAGCAACAAGTTGTATAGTTTACAGCTCGAGTTACCAATGGCATTGATAGGCAACAACTATATTGGTGAGAACGAACGAAATGAATTATGGCACAGGCGAATGGGGTATTTACACCATGGACCAATGAGGTTGCTCAGAGAGATTGTTACAGGAGTACCAGTGCTTAGTAGTGAACATGATGACTTATGCAGAGGATGTGTACTAGGGAAGTACGCTAAAGCAACTTTTTCCAGAAGTAACAATAGAGCAGAATGTGTATTAGGATTGATACACTCATATCTCTGTGATCCTATGTCCACAAGAGCTCTTAGTGGTGGTGAATACTTCGTCACTTTTATCGATGAACACTTTAGAAAAGTTGGATCTATTTCTTAAAGACCAAGGATGAGGTCTTTTGATTGTTTTCGAGAGTTTAAAGCTTGTGTTGAAAATATGACAGGGAAAAAGATAAAGGTATTGTGTTCAGATAATGGTGGAGAATATACAGACAAAGATTTCACAGATTTCTGCACAAATGAGGGCATCAAAAGAGAGTGGACAACTCCATATAATCCGGAGCAGAATGGAGTAGTAGAATGGAAAAATAGAACTATTGTTGGGGCAACCAAAGCTATGTTGTATGATCAAGATCTACCTAGGTATCTATGGGCAGAAGCTCGCAACACAAAATGTATATCTATAATGGAACCCCTCATGGAGCGTTGGGGAAGAAAACGCTCGAAGGGGTCTTACAGGGAAGAAGCCGAAAGTCAGTCATCTCAGGATATTCAGAAGTGTGGCTTATTGTCACATTCCAGATGAGAAGCACAGTAAACTAGATTAGACTGCAGAAAAGGGGTATCTCATAAGATACAACGAGACCTCAAAGGCATACAAAATCTACATTCCTACCCGCAGGAAGATTGTAGTGAGATGAGATGCAAAGTTCATGGAGGACAGAGCTTTCAGGAAATCTCGTGAGATGCCTGCAGAAGATCAGTCAGGAGATGTTCCATTAGTCCAAGAGAAGTAGGGGCAACAAGGAGGACAGGTAGGAGGATAGACACCTGGATCGAGTACAGTGACCAGTACCAGTATCTCCTTAGAAGGAGGAAACACAAATAGTTCACAGCAGATGGAATGACATGACCAGGAGGAGTTGGTTGAGCCTCCCACCACCAGTGGTAGAACCAACAGAGAAGTATGGAAGACACTGAGGGATGCAGAGGAGTTTGTTGGAGCTCCTAGAACCGAGAAAAGGCGACGTAGACAACTTGACAAATACTAGGCATTGGTAGCTTAGGTTGAAGAACCCTCTAGCTTTCAGGAATTTGTTCGGTACCTAGTATGGGTGAATGCCATGGTAGAAGAATACAACTCTATCATGACGAATGATGTTGTTGAAATTTCTAAGTATTACCCGTTAGAAATTTTATCTGTATTCTCTGGTTTATTTCTCCTACTTGTTAATTATGAACAAGTTATTTAAACATATAAATATTGAAATAGACACAATATAGTTTCAACCATCTACAGGTCAACAACTAAAAGAAATAGCAAACACACAAGTGACACCGTTATTTTTGGACAACACGCCCTCGGAAAAACCCAACTTGGGAAAACCGGTGCAGCAATTCTGAGGGTTATTTTATTATGCTGTCTGTCCTTGAGTACAACTAGGTGCCAAACTGGCTCACTCGACAGAGAAAATAATCCGGCAATAATACTTCTCTATTCGGAATCAAATATTCAGAAAATCTGCCCCACGAAACCCTCTCCAGCACAACTGAAGCTCAGCGTCAGCCCACCTAGCCTCAGTGTCAGCCCTTTGAGGCACTGCGCAACCTCTACGACCCGCTGCATCACTCCTGTAGCCTCTGCGTCAATGACGTAGATCCTTCTGGCCTTTGCGCAGTCCCTGCTAGCTCTGCGTGGTTCTCTCTGGCTCAACATCTGTCTCTCTTTGCTTCTGCACTGGTCTCTTGGCGCTATCTCTGCCTCTCTGTCTCTTACTCATTGCCCCTCACTGTAAATTGATCATTGATTTGACTTTTCTTAGCAAACCCCGCTCTAGAAAATCGAATGACAATCACTCTGGTGTGTTCTCCAACTGACCCTCAAGCCTCTTCTTATACTTTTCCTGTTGGTCCTTTCAACGACAGAGATTACATCTATAATCAACGACTACGATTAGATTTGGCTTGATCCATGTCATTTGGAACCTTCTAACCCAGTTTTATATTAATACCCATTAATATTTTATTTTTCCTAAGTGTAGACTTAGGAACTCCATTAAAATTATTAATTATTTTAATATCTCCTTAACCAGGTAGAATCTGCCCAAACCATTTTTGGGTCTTGCAGATCTCATGTGCTTTAGCCTCTCCACCAATTTTCATGGTTAGAGCACATCCGATGCTAACCCAAATCTACACTCCCTCTTAGCGAGCACTGTGCTATAGTAATACTCTGCTCTAAGCATCACTCTGATTATACAGCACTGGTACCTGTGCCGATGCTAGGCCTCCCCGCCCAACATCCTCTACACTGTTGCATCCTCTACTACTGCTCATGGCCCTGGCACTGCTGCATCTGTACAACAACTCCCTCTGCATCCGTTTTCTTGCTAGTCCTTTCTCCCAACACTGCATTTGCATTACAACCTCTTCTCATCATGCTGCATCGTGCCACTGCCAACTGCTACTACACTGCAACTTGTTACTGAGAAGTAAGTAACTGATCTACCCAACTACTAACATCCTTGTCAAGCTAGAAACACTCTCGATGCTGAAACTCTCTCTGCCGCTATCTTGTGCTCCCTCTACTGCCTCTGCGCTGCTGCAATAACTCCTTGCCTCTCGCACTGCTACAAACCTCTCTGTGCCATCCTGCATTGTTGCAACCCTCTTTGTACCTCTCGCACTGCTGCAGCTTGCTAACTTTGTGCTGCCCGGGACTACTGCACTGTAGCACTCTCTGCCGCTTCATCCGCATCAGTTTCTACTGACATCCGCTTGTCTTGCTACTCTCTCTTCGGGGCTTCCATAGCAAGGTATAATCCAAGAGTTTGGGTACCTCAAGGATCCTGCCCCTCATTGCCTATAGTCTTCCTGACTACAGCTCGATGTCTCCCCACCTCTTCTCTAGAGGTACATGAACACTCATGGCACAATCGTCATCCTTCTCTAGGTCCTTTTCTGCCTTTGCTGGCGCTGCCTTGGATTCAGATGCCTCTCCCTTAGTCTTCTTCCTCGGACACTGGTTCGAATAATGACCCAGTTCCCCATAGTTGAAGCACTTGACCTTGGAGAGGTTCTTTTTCTTCCTCTTCTCCTGCTTCCTCGCAGGTGCCAGAGCTGCATCCTCTTCCTCTTCCTTCTTGATTCGGACTCCTTTGCTGCTACTTCCTGTCTTGCTCAGCCGTCTGATCTCTTCTTGGCGAAGGGCCGCCCACAATTCTTCCCAATCTGGAAGACTCGCCCTGCCTAGTATGCTTTGGACAAATGTATCCCACTCCTCGGACACTGCATTTAGTGCGGTCCTCACCATCAACTCTTGATCTGGCGTGGCCCCTATGGAAGTCAGTTGGTCCTAGATTTCCTTCAATCTCTTGAGGAAGTGATATATATGTGCCCCCTTCTGCATCTGGTATGACCGCAGTTGATTCTCAAGTAACATCTTCCTTTGCACGGAAGTATGCTTGTACAACGTCTTCAAGGTGTCCCACATTTTCTTGGTCGTATCATTCTCGGCAATATGTTGGACCACATGATCCTTGACCCCATCAAGGATGTTGTATTTCGCCTTGGCCATTGTCTCCTCCTACTTCTCATTATCAGCCGGGTCAAATGCGATAGTCACTATTCTCAAGGCGAAGGCCTTGATGCGATGTCTATCTAGAATGGACAGGATCCTGGCCTTCTAGACCACTAAGTTGGACGCCCTGTCTACCCTATCCTTATCCCTCAGTCCACTCATGGCCCCATCTCTTTGCTCTTCCTTTCGACTCCTACGAGTCTCTACTTCCCTCTGGAAGTTCTCTCTTCGACTCCCTCTGAGTCGCTACTTCCCGTCTGGAAGTTCTTTGCTAGACTCCCTCTGAGTCTCAATTTCCCTCCTGGAAATCCTCTAGCCAACTATCGAGTCGCACCTCTTCGATCTCCTATGCACCTGCAACATTAATCCAGATTCCTTGGCTAGAAATATGCCTCGGTAGCGACTCCCTCTACCTTGGTTTTTCCTGTTAGGTACTGTTCAGGCTCGGCAACAACAACACCCCACCAACTTCACTCCCCGCAATCTGCCCACAACTTCCTATGCCCCATCAACTGAAGGGTTGAGCCGCTAGGCTCTGCGCAATCCTGACACTGGTTGGAATGCTCCCTAGCCAATTGTGTCAACCCTCCTGGTCTCTACGTGGCTCTTCATGAGCCTTTTCTGCCCTCCTCAGCCTCTGTGTTGGCCTCTCTCTGGCCCAAATGATGACGCAATCACTCTGCGTCAACCGTTCTTCTGTCGCTTTCTGCAAGGAACAACTTCTGTCTCTCGGGACAACTGTTTTGCTGCAAATGCTCTGCTTCAACTGGTGCCTACAACTCTCCTATGATCTACTACCATGTTCTGATACCATGTTGAAATATCAAGTATTACTTGTTAGAAATTTTATTTGTATTCTCTAGTTTATTTCTCCTACTTGTTAATTACAAACAAGTTATTTAAACATATAAAGATCGAAATAAACACAATACAGTCTCAACCATCTACAAATCAACAACTGAAAGAAATAAGAAACACACAAGTGACATTGTTATTTTTGGAGAACTTGTTCCTAGAAAAACCCAACTTGGGAAAACCAGTGCAACATTTCTGAGAGTTATTTTATTATGTAGTCTATCCTTGAGTACAACTAGGTGCCAAACTGGCTCACTCGACAGAGAAAATAATATGGCAGTAATACCTCTCTATTCGGAAGTAGATATTCAGAAAATCTGCCCCACGAAACCCTCCACAGCACAACTGAAGCTCAGCATCAGCCCACCTGGCCTCAATGTCAGCTCAGAACCCTCTGTGTTAGCCCTTTGAGACATTGCGCAGCCTCTACGGCCCTCTGTGTCATTCCTGCAGCCTCTGCGTGGATGACACAGGCCCTTTTGGCCTTTGCGCAGTTCTTGCTAGCTTTGCGTGGCTCTCTCTGGCTCAACGTTTGCTTCTCTCTTCTTCTGCACTGGTCTCTTAGCACTATATTTGCCTCTCTGTCTTGTACTCAGTGCCCCTCGTTGCAAATTGATCACTGATTCGACTTTCTTAGCAAACCTTGCTCTAGAAAATCGAATGATTGATCACTCTGGTGTGTTCTCCAACTAACCCTCGAGCCTCCTCTTATACTTTTCATGTTGGTCCTTCAACAACCGAGATTACATTTGTAATCAACGGCTAAGATTAGATTTGGCTTGATTCATGTCATTTGGAACCTTCTAACCTAGTTTTATATTAATACCTATTAATATTTTATTTTTCCTAAGTTTGGATTTAGGAACTCCATTAAAAATATTAATTATTTTAATATCTCCTTAATTGGGTAGAATCTGCCCAAACCATTTCTGGGTCTTGGAGATCTCATTTGCTTTAGCCTCTCCACCAATTTTCATGGCAACCAGGGTTTACTACGATAATCAGAGTTGTATCAAACTCTCTGAGAATCCAGTATATCATGATCGGTCGAAACACATAGATATCCGATGTCACTTTATCAAAGAATGTGTTCAGCGTGGGGCAGTACAGTTACAGTATGTCCCTATAGGAGAGCAGGTAGCCGATATACTCACAAAGGCTCTCGGAAGAGCTAAGTTCACTCAGTTCAGAGAGCATATGATTATGGTAGAAAATTCATTTCAGTAGCAGCAATAGTTTGCAGTGTAGGGACAATTGGCAGTGATAATGCCAACAACAACATAGATGTAGAAATTTAGATGGAGTTGCCGTATGGATGCAGTGTTGACAGTGGTAGGGTTAGCAACTGTACAGATGCAACATTTGCGCAGAGGTTGGTGGATAGCATGACAGACATTAACAACGCAGAGGGAGATGTTACAGAACAGAGTGATGCTTCAACAAGTTGTATTGCTAGAGCACATTCCTCGCTAAGAGGGAGTGTTGATTTCTGGTGGCATCAGATGTGCTCTAAGTCTCAAAATTTGCACGGAGGCTTAGACACATGAATTCTCCAATACCTAGAAATCGTTTTGGGAAATTCCACCTGGAAATAGTCTTATTAAAATAATTAATTATTTTTAATAGGACCCTAAGTCTAAATGTTTAGGAAATTAAAATAATTAATGGGTATTAATGTAAACTATGGGTGAAACTTTTAGAAGGCAGCTGAGATCAAGTCAATATGATCCTAGCCATTGATTAGAATCTAATCTGGGCCGTTGATTGATCAACGAGAGGATTATAAGAGGAGGCTTGATGGGCACTTATAGAACACACTAGAGACAGATACTTAGTTTCCCGAGCAAGATCGATTTTCTCACTAGTTAAAGTTCGGCAAGAGAAAAGTCGAATCAGAGGGAGAGTTGCAGGTGAGAAAGGAAGAGAGGGCATCCAACATCTTTCAAGAGTGCAAGGCAGCAAGACGCAGAGTAGGAACAGTGTGACGCAGAAAGAGGCAGCGCAGAGGCAGATTGACGCAAATTCTGCATGGGCAGCTAGACATTGGGCCAGTGTGAGAAGTTTGATGCAGAAGGATGGAGAAGGAAGAGGAGTACTTAACCTAGATCAGAAATTTTTCAGGAAGCGTCTGTAAAATTTCTCACTCCTGTTTTGCTGGTTGTAATTTGTTCATGAGAATTTGCTGAAGAATAATAAAGAAACCCTCATCTGCTCCATCGGTTTTCCCATATTGGGTTTTTTCGGGGACGATTGTCCAAAATAACTGTGTCATTGTGATTGTATTTGTGCCAATATTTTTCCTTATAGTTACTTTGTGCAATATTTTAATTGTGAAGGTTGCAGTAGAATATATTTCGATATTTGCTGTAAGAGCAATGTGAATAACTTATTTCTGAGATAATAAATTGAAGAAATAATATTAATCACTGCAGTAGGATTTCTATTTAGAAATTTTCACACAAGTCAGCCCTCTACAAATAGATCGTAAGCACAAAGATTACATAGAAGACTCAACTCTCTTCTCCACAGGGATGTAACTTAGAAATTTCAGCCTTCTGTCACAAGTGCAGACCACAGAAGTTCGGACCTCTTTAACAGATGCAAATTTCAGACTTCGGCCTCCTAGTTCAGGTCACATACCAATAATACAATAAAATTAGGACCTCTAACACAGATATGAGTTCGAACCTCTGTCACAGATATAAGCTTCAGGCTTCGGCCTTCTTGCTCAGATTACATGCGATAGAATCCAGACCTTTATCACAGATATGAACCACAGACTTTGGACTTCACCTCAGGGTCTGGATCACAGAGAGTTTCGTCTTTCTTTTAACAGAGATAAGTTATTCTTCCAAGCTTTGATTTGCTCTTAGCTTCCTTCATATGCCCAGAATATATTGATTGTTAAGTTCAAACGAATTGTTCCATTGAGGGGGACGAAGAGTTTTATTAATAGTCACTTCATGAGGTTGAATGGGTGTCAATATAGGCTGAGCCGACTTGAAGGAGATGGAGGGCCGACTTGAACACTTGGGAGACAACTAATTTTCAAAAATTTAATTTTTTGTTCTTTTGATAAGTACAAAATTTTGACAAGTACATCAATATGAAGACCAACTATAGCTACAAATCCAACAGTATCTTTGGCGTAGTACATGGATTTGTGCATAGTTGAATCCATGGTTTTGTCTAATGTTCATATTTTGTGGGGAAGCATAAAGATTTCAGTTGCATGAGAGATTTCAATTTCATTTAGACAGATATTATCATTTGGTTGGTGTATTCAAACACTACAACTGTTCTCGCATTTCCTTTTGTTGAAAGAGATTTCTGACTTATTGTCCTGCTTCTACACGTGTCCGATTTTGATTTGATGCTGCTGTACCTAATTGAAAGTATCATTCTTTAAAATCTCTTTTAATCCCTTTGTAAGCACTTTCCAGATTATTGAAGCAGTTAATGGGAATTATCATTACCATTTTATTTGCGTTCCATCTCTTTGGTAATCCATTGAAAGCAGATTGTTCTTTCGACTCCTCATTTGAGATTGAGGGCAAAAAATTTCTAATGTTTGTTGTTATTTCAACCAATTACTTTGTTGCTTTGGTCTACGTTTCTTCAACTCAGGTTATATGAGATTTGCATACATTAGAACTTCTAATGCACATTTAGGCAATAACTTTGTGTTGGGGCATGATTGGTATTCTTTCCAGATAGTAAAAATTGTTTCATGTTTTTATAATATTTCAAAAATATGTTTTGGATTTTACATGATATTGTCCGGGAACTTATGCTCGCTTAATATTAGTCTCTTCTTGATCTGGATTGGATCATTATATTTTTTGTCATCAATCTTGATGCTTTTAGAGTGGAAAAAGTGGAGGAATTAGCTCATGGGACTATTTTTACTGGTGGGATCCAATTTGGCAAAATGGGGTATGAAACATTCCGGGAGCTTTTTGAGACATAAAACGACTTTTTTTGGGGTTAAAACTTTATCGTCTTAATACCACATTTTTCTTTCCTATTCTACACACAAAGACCTTTCGAACGACGCAAAAATCATGTCAATCAGAGTCCGTATGTGAAAGATATGCCACTTAGAAGTTGACCTTCTTGTTTTCACCACCATAATTCCAGAGGATGCCATGTCAGCTCCCATTATTCATGAAAAAGGGACTAGCTACGTGATTATGATGAAGAAGACTCTAGAAGATTCTATATTGTAACTCTGGTTAAGAGTTGAGGTAGTCAAACCTAGCCACTAGAAGGCTATCGGGTTGTGTTATAACTGGGCCACTAGCAGGATTTGTGCATTGTAGTAGCCCATAGGCCACAGGGCATACTTCTTTGTACTTGCAAACATTTTCTATTCAAAGAAAGAGAGCACAGCGGCATCACCTTCCAGCTGGGTTTTTCTCCCAAAAGGGATTCCCAGTCATATCTTGTGTCAAATGTGTGCATGTGATTTTTATTTCACTGTTCTCTATTTTCTGCACAATTTTAATTCGCATGCATACACTATTAACAGTGACCTACAAATCTATAAATCGAAAGAGAGAGAAAACTGTAACATTGTAGAATTTCAGATTTTAAAATATAATTTTATCAAATCTGTTGTGATGAACTGTCTAGTGGAATATCCACAGCAATTTACGGATCACTTTTGTGGCCAATAAAAAAATCTAGTCTTGGCATTGGGTTTGCTAACTCTATTGGATAACGATTTCAAGTTCTCCAACTTTGGTTTCACCTGCATTGAAGTCAATCATTTTTTATTGCAGGTCTGGATTATTTTCTTGAATATTTTTTGTTCCTGAATGTTTAGTGCTGCCGTATTTACTGCCATTTTTAATAACCGATAACAGAGGTTCATTTAATTTATTTTAGATTATTTAATTTGTATGTGGAATCCAGGATTTAGAGTGAGCCACTTTCATTCAAGTTATTTCTACATTTGTTATTTTGAATATTGTGCATGTCGTTCGTGTTGCTTAGCACTGATCACCATTGCTACAGCTTTCTTATATTCCCTTTACTGCTCATTATCTCTTTTCTCATGGCTTGTTGCTGTTATGTGCAGCCCACATGCAATTTTTGGAAGCAGCGGTTGGGTTTGTGCTGGAGACAAGACTGAAGCAAATGATGCTTTGAAATGCAACTGGTTGTTTTTGAAGGATCAGCTTCAAGTTGGGGATTATGTGCGGTCAAGAAAAGTTCCAATTTTGAACAAGCCAGAGAATATGAGTGTTGTGGAGGGAACAGTAGTTGGAATAGATAGTGATATGTATGCACTTGTGAGGGTACATGGTTTGCATGACCCGTTAAGGATACATGCTTCTAATTTAGAGAGAGTTTCTCTAGGCTTTGCCGCTGGAGATTGGGTTCGGCTGCATGGATCAAGTTTGTGTTTGAATTCAGGGCAGAAACAATCCTCTGTGGGTATTTTGCATTCAATTAACCGTGATGGGAAAGTTGAAGTGGCTTTTCAAGGGCGTGAGACTCTTTGGACAGGGAATTGTTCTGAACTCCAAATGGCTGAGTTTTTCGCAGTTGGACAGTTTGTGAGGATAAAATCTGGTATTGTGTCTCCCAGGTTTCAGTGGCCTCGCAAGAGAAATGCATGGGACACAGGTAAAATCTCATGGATTTATCCAAATGGTTGTCTTGTTGTCAAGTTTCCTGGTCGTCTAGTTGGAAATGTGCCTACCTTGGCAGATCCAGCTGAGGTAGAGCTTGTACAATTCTGTACCTGTGTTGGCATAACAAAAAAGTATCAACATCTTGAAGCTATGCATTGGGCAGTACGCCCTGTGATTTTTACACTGGGTATCTTGACAGCATTGAAACTTGGAATGTTTGTGGGTAACGTAAGTTTTAAAGCAGTGGGAAGAAATAAAAAACCATCTAACCAAGTTAGATTACGGAGTGGGCAGCAGTCTCTGGATGTGCAAAATGGAGGACAAGATCCTCAGAATTCTGGTAATGCTTCTTGGCTTCCACCTTCAGTGGCTAATATTCTTTTCAGAGAAGGGGTTACCAGTACACGATAGCTCATTTTTGGTTTCTGTGGTTTACTTTCTGATTTCTTGAACTTTGAATTGTGAAATCTCAGATCTGTAAATCAATTGAATGTATATTCATTTCATGATGTATATTATATTATAAATCTTAACGAGTGCTAGCACTTACATTTCTTCTGTATATTAAGATTAAAATCTTCTTATTAGTTCTGAAGGCAAGGAATGCATGATGAACATTTCTCTGCTAAGTCAAGATAAGGTGTTGTACTTAAAATCAAACATATGACTTTTGTTTATATGTATTTGAAAATATCAACTATCTCAGCAAGTTGTCCCACGCTGGCCTGGTCTTCCAATCTCTTATTAGCTGATTTTTATTTTAGAACAATCATGGTAGAATCTAGTAATCATCCATTTGATAAATAATATTGATTTGAAATGTAAACTGGCTGATGTTATGAGGATATGAAATATATTGGGTTGAAGGCTTAACCAGTTTATTGGAGCAGCTCGTGTTCTTGGTCAGAGACTTTCGAAAAGGCTAACAGCAAGCTTCCAAAATCAGAGAATTCAGATTGGATGTGTAATGTCCCTTTTTTAGATATGTTCGAAAAATTCACTAAATTCTCACTTACACATTCAAACACTTTAAATGCAATCAAGAGAAGTCCTTTTCCGTAGGGATATTTTGTTAAACATGTGTGCAAATTAAATTGTAAACCCTCATACAATAAAATGCACAATGAAAATCCAAATGAGCAGCAAATAATAACTCAGCCAATTCTTTATTTCTATTAGTTATGGAATTACATGCCAATGCTTCAGATTTAGAACCTGTAAATACTCCTGCAAAATGGTACACTTGGCTGAATAATAATCTCCAGCATTGAACACTAATGAGAAACCTGGATGGCTTCTCCTCTAGACTAGCTAGGGTGGTTGAATCTTCCCACCGAAACTAATTTTGATCAGCTAGGGTGGATGCAGCACTGAAACTACCCTCCTTATGCGGGTTCACACCTTCACACTCAAGACCAAGAGCTCTCAAATCAATAAGAAGACAAATAACCAATACATGTTCATGAGATAAGATAATTTTATTAATGTCCAACAAATGACCACAAAAGTAGTTCAATGGGACTGGAGGATACATCCAGTATGAATACATGTGGGAGTGCAAATGCAACTCCTAGAAAATGCCAAAGCTAGCTGAAATAAAGAACACGACAATGACAATATAGGACAGTCTCAGAAACATGTTTATATCCGGATCCAAGGCCACGGTGACATAGAGGATTAGCAGGGTATGTACAGGGAAGATGGTGTCAAGAATGTCCGAGTATGATAGCCGACAGCGAGGGGGGCGATAGTAGTGCTGGCTCATTATCGGAGTCCTCTAGATCCATCGAGGAATCTGACTGCATGATCTTAGGGGGGATGTAGGAGCGAGGGATACTCCTAACATCCGAGGCCAAAGGAAAAAAACTCTGATAAGTGTCTGGCTGCTTTGCTAGGGCTGGGGAGGGACCAGTGAGTAGACCAGTGTTGCAGGAACTGCCCCTCGCAAGGCTCTGGAGGCAGAACTGCGTCCTATACGGATTTGCCGCGGATTCTTCTGCGGAACCATGGATCCGCCTTTTTTGGATGATTCCTGGAAACTTGGATGCGCGGGGGCCCGATGCGCGGATCCGGAAAGGATCAGGTGTGGATTTGCGGAGGTTTGAGTGTGTATCCACCGCAGATTGCGAGTGAATCCGAGAGAAGGTGGATGGTTCACACGGTTTCGTGGGGCCTTTTTTGTTTTTTTTTTGGAAATTTCGAACTGTTATGTGAGGAACTACACTTTCTGAATACTCCCAAGGTGCCCCTTGATGCTCCCTAGACACTCCTTAATGGTAATGTTAAATTCTTAAAGTAAAAGTGACATTCTCCTTTATCTTTCATTTCCACCCTTTTACTTAACTTTTTAACATTACCATGAAATGACTTAGGATGTTTGAGAGTCGTTCCAACTTCATCAGACTTCATATGGAAAAAATAGAATTTCATTTCCCATTCAAAATTCAACAGACTTAACAATTTTTAGGGTCAATGGGATTGTAGCATTTCATTGTATTATATCATGTATGAGGGCATATGATTGGCATTTAATAAAAAGCACCAAGGCCTATATGTACCCTAGTGTTGGTGCTGTTGATTGTTGAACTCCTTTGTCATGGCCTTGGCAATTATGTACTCTTCACTCAAGTCAAAATCATTGATCAGGCATGTTAAGCTTTCTCTACCTTATTATAAGGCTTGGATTGGGCTGTTTAATCAAAATTAGGTGATGTTGACTAATATCCCTATAGAATTGAAGTAGAGGAAAAGGCTAGACAAGAGGAGGAATCTAGATTCTAGATGGTTGATGCTGGAATAATTAATCATTGATGTATAATGGATGACATATCTATCTTTAGTTATGTAAAAATATGCATGTTTTCATGTCTTCTACAACTAATTTGGTATTTTGGATGTTTTTTAATATAAATGCTAGATTATATTATATATATTTATATATATATATATAGTAGATGCTTCTGAGACGCTTCGCTTCCTAGATTTTTGGGAAATGACGCTTCCTCGTCCTCACTTCCAAAAACATCTCCGCTTTGTGCAACATTGGAGTGGAGTGATGTGCTCTTTAGCACCTCCGTAACAATCTCGAGGATAACAGTTGGCCTCCTCAGTGGGGGGAATGAGATGAAACCCGATTTCTCACTACTTTGCTATCTGAAATACTCTGGCTCTCAGCTCCTCTCTTGTTTTTCCAATCACCCATATCAACTTGAAAATATGATGTGATCATCTAAATCGTAGTCGACGCCTGTATGATATGATATCTGTATCTGAGAATCTCCTCGATGAAGAGGGCTAGACATCTTTGGTTAGGATACGGGAAGAAGGTAGAGTGGGATCCTCCTAAATATCTATATATATAATGATAGCGTCCCCTGATCTTGTGGTATATGGGGCACTTAAAAATGAGGTGTTGCTATGTCTCTAGCTCTTGAAAGTGATATACTTGACAGATCCTATTGGATTGTGGTATATGGTGGTCAGTCTCTAGTTGGAGTCGGTAAAAGCCAACTCAAAGCTGCCCCAAAAGTATCCTCAGTGAGAGCATCCAATGTCTGCATGTGTATGGGGGGCAAACAATGATGCCATCTTGTACATCTAAGAAATGCTCGAGGTAGAAGGACATATGCGGGCCCAGGTCCGTCGAGGGGGAGGACCGAGTTGTTGATTTGGGGTGGCATCGGATGTGCTCTAGGCCTCAAATTTTGCAAGGAGGCTTGGGCACATGCATTCCAAAGAACCCAGAAACTGTTTTGGGAAATTCCACCCAAAGATGTTTTTAGTAAAATAATTAATATTTTTAATAGAGTTCCTAAGTCTAAACTTAGGAAAATTAAAATATTAATGGGTATTAATCTAATTGTGGGTGTAACTTCTAGAAAAATACGGAGATCAAGTCAAAACGATCTGAGCCTTTGATTAAGAGTTAATATAGGCCGTTGGTTGTCCAACAGGAAGATATAAGAAGGGGCTTGAGGGTCATTTGGAAAAAACACCAAGAGAGATCAAGAAATCAATTTTCTGAAGTGAGAAGTTCTTAGGAGGAAAATTCGATTGAGGAGATTTTTTGCAGCAGAGGGGCAGGGATAACTTCTAGAGAGACTGATTTTCTCAGCCGGAGAATCATCAACAAAGAGAGGCAGAGAGTAATCCAACAGTGGCAGCACTGAGCCAGAGGGGCTGACGCAGAGCCACATAGAGGCAGTGCAGAAGCCAGCGAGGAGTCTGAAATTTGCAGATGGAATTCGAGTTTCAGAAGTCAGGAGCTAGGGTATGAGACCGGGAGGCAAAAATTGAATCTCACGGGCAGCAAATCGACCAGCCAGAGGAGAGACGCAGTGCCCAGAGAGCTTGATGCTGCGCTGATGCAGATACTGCACAGAGGCAACCAGAAAAGCTAGGGACAATTAGTCAGGGGCTAGATCAGTCAGGCTTTCCAGTGATAGTGTGAGATAACCTCACAATTTTTTTTGCCAATATTTCTCTCTATAACTGAATGACCTTGTGAGGTATTCAAAGATGTATTCAGAATTTGCTACTGCTTAATAATAATAAACCCTCAGAGCTGCTACATCGGTTTTCCCGCATTGGGTTTTCCTGGGGACATTTGTCCAAAAATAACAATGTTCTATGTGTTTGTATTTCCTTGCTCAGTTTCTATGTTTTAGAATCATATTTAATTTGGTGTAGGCTAATTCAATAATATACTTAAATATTTCAAGAAGAAATATGAAATAAGTTTGTAATGTAATTTACAATCTAGGTGAAGTATATTCAACTAGTTGCAGTAGGATTCCTGAGATTGCTAGATCTAGGAATTTTCATATGGTATCAGAGCTTTTGATGTGAAACAGGAAGAGCAGATCTAGTACTGAAGCAAGGGCCAACTTGCTGCAGCAAGCAACAGTTTGAATCCCCTGAGGGATTGTGCAGTTCTAGCCAGGAGGGCTATATTTTGAGGTTGTCTCTTTTTGAGTGAGTTGACGAAGAGGTAAGACTACTAGATCGAGAATTTGCCAAGGCAGAGGGAGCAATGAAGAGCCTCAATGCGGAGCTAGAGGGATGCAATATTCTGCAAGCTGAGTGTTGGGCTATATTTTCGAGGTTGTCTCTCTCTGAGTGAGTTGACAGAGAGGTAAGACTACCAGATCAAGAATTTGCCAAGGCAGAGGGAGCCATGAAGAGCCTCAACGCGGAGCTAGAGGGACGCAGTATTCTGCAAGCTGAGTGTTGGGCAGAAAAGCTGTCGGAAGAAGGAAGCAGATCACATAGTGAGGTGATATTTGCTCAGTGGTTTCTTGCCGAGGAAATCAACATTTCTCATTTGTTGGGCAGCAGAGGAGCAACAGACTTGCCAGCTACATCAGGGAGTACGTAAGCCAGCCTAGAAGCTACAAAGTAGGGAGAAAGAGGGAGTTGTTCGACAGTTTTTGGAGGAAATGGCAACTGGTGGCTTGAGGGATCAGGATAGGTTGGACAGAGCATCCAACTACGTCATTTGGAAGGCTAGAATGTCTTTCCTTCTAGATGAGCATGCCCTCAAGACGTACGTCGATAACATGGTGGTTGAACCTGTGGATGTAGATCCGCTGAAGAAGTACAAGGCTGAGATAGTGAAGGCCAAGAGGATGATTGTGGATGGAGTCAAGGATCACGTGGTGTGCAGCGTTGCTGGCAGAGCAACTGCTAAGGAGATGTGGGATGCCTTGGTCATGTGATATCAGGGATCTTCTGAGCAGCGAAAGATGTACTTGGAGCAGAAGATGAGATCTGCTCAGATGTAGAAGGGAGAACGTGTGGATCCATTCCTCACGAAGGTGGAGGAGACCCGTGATGAGTTATCGACTACGGGGCATACACCTCAGGATTCAAAGTTAGTTAGATTGGCCCTAAATTCTGTCTCAGAGGAGTGGCAAGTCTTTGTGCATAGTATCCTGGGCAGAGCAACATTACCAAATTGGGATGAGATGTGGGCAACTCTAAAACAAGAGGAGCTGAGGAGAGACCTAGTCAAGGGCAAACTTGATGAAAGTAGCAGCAACAGTGGGTCGAAGCCCAAGGAGGAGGAGGAGAGTGCAACCCTCGCATCGAAGGGGCAATAGGGGCAACACAGATGAAAGAGGG
The DNA here is from genome assembly GCA_000404065.3 of Pinus taeda. NCBI lineage: Eukaryota > Viridiplantae > Streptophyta > Pinopsida > Pinales > Pinaceae > Pinus > Pinus taeda. The sequence goes on along the minus strand of APFE030420404.1, from coordinate 128,196 downwards.
ACATCTCCAAGGTGAAGTGTTTCAGATGTGGTGAGACAGACCACTATGCATCCCATTGTCCTTTGAAGAAAAAGGACAAGGATGAGAAACATGATCCTAAGGTTGCAGCCACGGAGATCGACGAGGAGGAGTTCACCATGACAACCGAGATACCTTTGTGAGGGAGGTGGGCTGATTTGGAACTGTAGTTCGAAAGTGCTATAGATGGGCAGGATCCTTGAGGAGTCCACCTCTTGGATCAATACCGTGCTACGGAGCCCTGTTTTGCAGTAGCAGGATGGACTAGTGTTGGATGGTGCCGAGGAGTGTTGGGGAGACAATTGTAGTGGCTAGGAGCGCCAAAGATTGAATAACGCATAGCAGAGTTGGAAACAATGCAGATGCAATGGAGCAGAGGTCAGCGACAGCGCAATGTATTCAGAGGGTCAACGTAGAGACTAGCAACAGTCAGTTCCAACATTCATGTGGTATCATACTGAACACAGATAGTTCAGTGATTTTGGATGTTTTTCAGTTGCTTCTCTCAACAACTAAGTTGTTGTACGGATGCATTGTTAGCACTGGCAGTGCTAGCAGAATAGCAGTTGCAGTTTGAGAGAGAGCTGTAGTATAAATGTAGCATTGCTAGTGGCAGTGTCGAAGGCAATAGTGTAGTTGCAGCAGCAATGTAGTAGTTGGTGGACAACATGTCAGACATCAGTAGCGCAAAGGACGATTCTTCAAAGTCAGAGTAGTGTATTGCTAGAGCACATTCCTTGCTAAGAGGGAGTGTTGATTTGGGGTAGCATTGGATGTGCTCTAGGCCTCAAATTTTGCAGGGAGGCTTGGGCACATGCATTCCTAAGAACCCAGAAACCGTTTTGGGAAATTCCACCCAGAGACGATTTTATTAAAATAATTAATATTTTTAATGGAGTTCCTAAGTCTAAACTTAGGAAAATTAAAAGATTAATGGGTATTAATCTAATTGTGGGTGTAACTTCTAGAAAAAGATGGAGATCAATTCAAAACAATCTGAGCATTTGATTAGGAGTTAATCTAGGCTGTTGGTTGTCCAACAGGAAGATATAAAAAGGGCCTTGAGGGTCATTTGGAAAATACACCAACAAAGATCAAGAAATTGATTTTTTGAAGTGAGAAGTTCTCAGGAGGAAAATTCGATTGGGGAGATTTCTTGCAATAGAGGGGCAGAAATAACTTCCAGAGAGAGAGTGATTTTCTCAGTTGAAGAATCATCAACAGAGAGAGGCAGAAAAGTAATCCAACAGTGGTAACGCTGAGCTAGAGGGGTTGACGCATAGCCACACAAAGGCAGTGCAGAAGCTGGCGAGGAGTCTGAAATTTGCAGATGGAATTCGAGTTTCAGAAGCCGGGAGCCAGGGTGTGAGACCGGGAGGCAAAAATCGAATTTCCTGAGTAACAAATCGACCAGTGAGAGAAGTGACGTAGTCCCCAAAGAGCTTGACGCTGGGTTGATGCAGATAATGCGTAGAGGCAGCTAGAAAAGCCGGAGGCAATTAGTCAGGGGTTGGATGAGTCAGGATTTCCAGTGATAGTGTGAGGTGACCTCACAATTCTTTCTGGCAGTATTGCTCTCTATAACTGAATGACCCTTTGAGGTATTCAGAATTTGCTACTGCTTAATAATAATAAACCCTCAGAGCTATTGCACCGGTTTTCCCGCATTGGGTTTTTCTGGTGACATTTGTCCAAAAATAACAATGTCCTATGTGTTTGTATTTCCTTGCTCAGTTTCTATGTTTCAGGATCATATTTAATTTGGTGTAGGCTGCTTCAGTAATTTAATTCAATATTTCAAGAAGAAATTTGAAATAAGTTTGAAATGTAATTTACAATCTAGGTGAAGTAGATTCAACTGGTTGCAGTAGGATTCCTGAGATTATTGTATCTTAGAATTTTCACACAAGTGGCCTGAATGTACAATCTATAGATATCCTCTCTAATGGACAGATTCAGTATCTGGTGGGGCAACATGAGATGGCTCAGAGGTACAAGGGAGCATCTGAATGGGGGGAGACACTCTGGGGAGATGGTCAATGTCTGGAGAAGTTGAGAAGCATTTGAGAACTACCCTCATGTCCGACCTAAGGAGTGAGCCGAAGCTAGGGCCTCTAATGAACAAAGTGAAAGATAGGGGTATCGGTCTCTGCCGGTCTTTGAATCTTGTAAAGATCTGGCTTTGTGGAGGAAGGAAACCAAGCGAAAGATGACCTCGAGTCGGAAGGGGTGTTGACCAAACTTTGCCTGGATAATGGGCTGTAGAACTGTACGCAATGATGCGCCTGAGAAGCATGGTTTGGACTCTCGCCATCTGGACCCAGTCTATCTATACCAAGCTTGACGCCCAAATCTCAGAGCCGTAGAGAACTGTGGGTCTAATAATAGCGTCCATGAGGTGGAGTTTGGACGAGATGTCCTAAAATTGACTCTAGAAGCACTGTCTCTTGATAAGGGCCAGGGAACCATACCCTTTGCTAATCTGAGGTTGGAGGGCCTGTTGCATACTAAGATGAGGTTCTATGAACTATACTCCTAGATAGATGTATGATGTGGTGACCTTGATCTCTTCCCCCTGGAAGTAGAAATGCATATCTATAAGTGTTTTCTTTGAAGCATTGAAGATCATAACCTTGGTTTTACCGAGGTTGATCGTCAACTATCAAAGGTCACAAAAGTTGGCTAGGGCATTTAACTGTCTCTGCAATCCCTCAACAGTAGATACCCACAATATTAAGTCATTTGCAAAGAGGAGCAGGGAGATCAATAATTGATGAAGAAGACAACCACCCCCCTCCTAGATGTGCTCATGGAGGAAGGGTTCTAGCTCATCGATGGAAATCCAAAAGATGGTCGACACAAGAGGGGGCACCCTGAATTTATCCCAATGGTACTCTTTATGAAGTTAGAAAGCCCATGTGTCATTAAGAGGCGACCCAAAACTGACTTGTATAGTCTCATGATGGCTACTAGGAGGGTCTCAGATATGCTGATATCTCAAAGTTTCTAGAATAGTACCTCCCTAGGCACAATATCAAATCCTTTCTGAAAATCTACAAAGCAACAATAGACTTCCAAAGAGCGATGTTGAGCCTCCTCGATAATGGCCCGAACTGTGAAGTTGTGGTCAATCATATGGTAACTTGGGTGGAAACTTGCTTGCCCTCTAGCTCTGAGATGTCGTCTCTCTATCTCTTTGGAAAGCCTCTGATGTAAGATTGTGGCATAAAGCTTAGAGAAGGTGTGGCCCACCATGTAGTCTTGTAGTTGTTTGGATCACCACTGCTCCTTGATTTGTGGATCAGGTGGATAACATGTCTTACCCAAGAAGAGGGGAAGCTGGAAGAAACCACATGGTTGAATAAATCAAACATATAAAGGGCAAGAGGTTGGCTGCCATACTTCAGAAATTCTGCTTGAAAGCCTTCATCCCCTGCTTTGTTGGTGTTCATAGCTCTGACTGCTCTCCTGATATCCCGCTCAGAGAAAAGAGGACATGAGAGGGGGAGGGGGGGGGGGGGGAAGGAATAAGTGTGGAGAGAGCTCTAGTCCCCCCTTTAAAGTCATGAACTATCCAAATACCGTGGGCGATTACCATGGGCCATCCGAAATACCATGGGCGAATACCATGGGTGATTACCATGGGTCCCGTTTTTTCCTTTTGATGAGCACTTGGAAAGGTACATGACAATGCTCCCTTCTTGAGATTGCTTTTCCTCAAGCAATTCCAGAGTCTACCCATCAATACTAGGATCCCAAATGAATTATGAAACTGAAGAATTCCTGCCGCATAAATAAAATGAAATCAAGAACTTGTATGCCAGGACCAATTCCTAGATCCCAAATGAATCTGAGGAAGGGTCCACTAAACTCCTGCTGTATCAATATGAGACTATTGATCTCGGTACCTCCTTCCAACTATTTCCCATGGTGCAACAAATCATCCATCATAAAAATCCTTGGATCCCAAACCTTGGTCTCATCATATATCCTAAAGGTGGTAGCATATTTGAGTAAGCCAACCAAGGGATGTCAAAGTCTTCCCATGGGTGTACTCCACTTGGATCCCATTTCTGACTTGGGAGTCCATCATGCTTCCACTGCGCTACTTTGATGACATCTGGAATACCGACACATTGGAGCTCTATCTCTTTTCCATGCATCCCCACGAAATAACCATCATGTAAAAATAACTTGAGAGACCTGCAAGACTCAAACCCTTTCTCCATAGAAAGAAACACTTTATACCAATCCTCCATCCCATGCTTATGTGTCATCACCCTCTCTCTATGTGGGGTTAACAATAATGTGCAAGACTGCTCACTAATCACATATACATTCATATGCAAATGCAGAATCAAGGTGTCGCAAGCCTTTTCTATGTACTTCTGAAGAGGGTTGTTGTACATCCCACCTCTTGCTCATGCTAAATGCAACTCAAGAAAATGTTTCTGTCGCTGCCCCATCAGGAATTTTCATTGCTCCTCAATACTAGAAAGCTTAGCAATTGTCCTAACACACATGATTTCACGCACCTCAAGCTCAATGTCATTTAATATTGTGCCTTTTAGCTTCCTGAGATTTTCCTTCATTGTTAAAAGGCCTTTTATGATATTTTTGATCTCCTCCTGAGTATGCCCCTTGGGACTTTCATTTGAAAACTCTGTAGAAGAAATAAGGGAAGTGGTACTCCAACCAATGATATTAGGTTTGACACTACTACCATCCTCCTTTTTTTTCCACTGGAAAAATCCGTAAATTTCATTAATATGAAAATTTACATATGTAGATGCATGAAGCATATGCCATAGTCAATTTGTTGTATCTGTTCTTTTCCAAAATTTATCAATTTTGGACTGCTGTAAGTATTTACCTCGCAGGGTATTCAGTATGTAGCTATTTACAATGTGCCTTTTCGGCATCTATCTAGCTGGAAATAAACACAAAATTACAAAAATGGCTGTATATATACTGCTGTCATGTGCATGCACAATCCTTTTATGCTGTTTGGTGACCCGTGGCTGGATATTCCGGGTCTATGTAAGGACGATGGTAAAATTTTGCTCCTGATGGTCTTTGATCTCGGAGATCCACTACTACCATCCTCCTGTATGATGGCATATGAACAATGTGCTTTAACATAAATCGAATCAACCCTTCACATTGTTTGACAATATTTTATACCAAGTTGCAAGCACATGTGGAGATGACCTATTGTTGTTCATGATATGATGGTTGTGAAATAACATCTCTTTCCTAAATAATTGTAGTCAAAATGGTTCTCATGTCATCACAAATAGATTTGTCATGAACCTCATTGATAACATCGAGGAAATTATGGAACATTTGTAGGATAAGATCATAATCAATCATGACAACACATGATTTCACTTGTGCCATCAAATTTAGAATCTTAGCCCTCTCACTGAAAGGAGGATTTTTGATGTCATCTAATCCTTGAAGACTTTCAACAATTAGTTGGAATATCTCCTTCATTATATCTTACTTGTAAGAAAGGTTAGGAGTTGTAGCTCTTAGAAGTTCACTTAAACAATGTATGACAACAAGTCTTACCTCCTTGTCCTTGTGTCTCAACAACTTGTGCTCACCCAAGTAAATCGTTGCTAGAACCATAGTTGCTTGCATTAGCTAAGAAGGCGTATGATCCACCTTATGTAAACACTTTGCCACCTCCTCCAATGAGGTAAGAAGGGCCTGCCTTGATGGAGACAAATGACCAAGCTTGTTTCCTGCATTAAAAACTCCCTCCTCTTTCTCTAACATCTTTTTCAAGGATGCCATCAACATATTGTTGAATTGTTTAGGAGTGTTGGTCACCATCTTTCACTGTTAACCCTATCAAGCTGGTAGAATGCACAACTCTAATACCACTGTAATGTCGCTTTTTTTGATATGTTCCAAAAATTCACTAAATTCTTACTCACACATTCAAACACTGTAAATGCAATCAAGAGAAACCTTTTTCCACAGGGATATTTTGTTAAACATGTTGTGTGCAAATTAAATAGTAAACCCTCGTACAATAAAATGCACAATGAAAATCCAAATGAGCAACAAATAATAACTCAACCAATTCTTTATTTCTAATAGTTATCGAATTACATGCCAATGCTTTAGATTTAGAACATGTAAATACTTTTGCAAAATGGCACGCTTCACAGAATAATAATCTCCAACATTGAATGCTAATGAGAAACTTGGATGGCTCCTCCTCTAGACTACCTAGGGTGGTTGAATCTACCTACCAAAACTAGTTTTGATCAGCTAGGGTGTATGATCTCAACATCAAAACCAATCTGGGTGGGTTAGCGAGGGTGGATGCACCACCAAAACTACCCTCCTTATGCAGGTTCACACCCTCGGGCTCAAGCTGCAACTGCCCTCCAATCAATAAGGATACAAATAACCAATACATGTTCATGAGAGAGCTCTAGTCTTCCCTTTAAACTCATGAGCTATCAGAATACCATGGTCCATTCAAATACCATGGGAGAATACCATGTGTCATTTGAAATACCATGGATGAATTCCATGGGTCATTTGTATACCATGGTTGACTACCATGAGTCCTTTTTTCTTCCTTTTGATGATCACTTGGAAAGGGACATGGCAGGATGTGACTTGGAAAGCCCTAGTGTAAGAGTATGGTTTGGACTTAGGAAATACTTGGGAAAAACTTGATATAAAATGTTACAATTTTAACACCCTGTAAAATTACTTAAAAAACAAAATCTTTAAAAACGTTTCTTCTTAGTTGATTGTTAATGCCAAAGTCGACTACCCAACATTTCACCCTTCACATATATTGAAAACCTTTAAAAATAGTTGGAATCCAACAACAATATACATGTACATGGCTTTCCCTGAACTTTGTGCCTCTATAGATAAAATTAGAATGAAAGTGAAGAATGAGGGGTTTTCAACCACTTTTTGTTTTTTACTTGCTCTAGCTGAAATGGTTTGTCAAACTTGGTGAGTTTGAACTAGGTCGACTATGTATTTATTTCTAGAGTAAACTTGGCCCTCGTTATTGCAAAATCTAGCAGACCTAGTGCAAAGTGTGATTAGGAAACCTAGGTGTTATGACAACAAAAAGATCAACCACCACTATTACCTCAGTGGCTTCTCTCCAACTATTTAGTGGTGGATGTTATCCCCACAAGGGAGGATTTCCTAAAAAATCACACAACAAGGTCTTTAACAAACAAGGGTTCAACAGTGATATAAGGTCTAATGGTTATGGACGAAGGTATTGACAAGCCCTTGATGGCTATGACTAGAGAAACAAGCAATCAAACACACTGCAATAAACTAGGGTTTACTGAAATAGCTTGAAGAGACATGTTCAATAAAATATCACACTATCAAGGAGTAAGCTAGGGAAAATGAAACTTTTGGAGTTTTTAATAGTTTAAGATGCATAAAACAACAAACTAAGCCTAGACGTCAATCCTGATCGAGGGATAAAAATGCAATAAATGCTAGATTTTTTCTTTTTAATTTATCGAATGGAATTTTTATCAATAGAATAATGACATGTAGATGCAAATTTACAGTAACATGCAAGGTTAAACCAAACCTTAGCCCTAGCTACCAAGAATTAAGAAAATAGATATAAGTTTATGGATGATCATCATAACTAGATTAGTGTCTTCTCTCAATTGGGAAATGGAGTTAGCTATATGATAGAGGGCCTTGGATGAAGAGGGAGGAAGACTAACTTTCTCCCCTTAGTAACCCTAGTGACTTCTCTAAATAGGAGAATTAAGGTCAAGGGGTGCATAAATGAAGTTCTTGTTGATAAATCTAGGGGTAACTAGATTAGGTGATTTGTTAAAATTGGCAACTAGGACCAAACTCCATGTGGGTCTTCTTATTCATGACAACGAATATTTTTCTTGGATTCCTCTCGTCAAGAGCAATGTTGTGAAAATCACGATCAGAATTAAATCGGCGCGGGGAACAAATCGGAAAAAATCGGAAAAATCGGGAAAAAATCGTTTGGTAAAAAAATATTCATTTTTTTTCAATTTTTTTAATATCTAAACCATCTACAACATAAAATAACTACATTGACACATAAATATGATAAAAAAACTAATATATAAGATGTTTAATATCATTTCTAGCGCTAAAATCACACATAACATTGACTCATGTCCTGAATAGTAAGTCCTGACTCCTGAGTCCCAACTCAGCCTCAAAATATCAACAAAAAATATGATAATGTATCTCATCATGTCATAATGTCATATACAATAAAATGAAAGTCTAATCCTATTGATTTCCTCTGCCCCTCTTGCAAGAAAATGCCACAACTTTCCCTTTCCCTCTAGATGTAGATGCTGGTGCCTATGCTAGTGGAGATGGTAGTGGAGTCTGATGTGCTCTAGAAGCTGAGGAACTAGAAGTAGGAGCTATAGGAGGTAGACCACGTCCTCTACTGGTGGCAGGGGTAGCCCGGGCAGGTGGTGTCACCTGGAAACATTACAATCTCCCAATCCTGAAATCCTGAAAAACTGATAAGTCTACTGGATTTTAAATGAAATCTAAAATTCTACTTTCTTCATATGAAATCCAATGAGGCTGGAACCACTCTCAAACATCCTGAGTCATTTCATGGTAATGTTAAAAATTTAAGATTAAGGATGAAAATGAAGATTAAATTCTTAACATTACCATGAATAGCATATCCATACTAGGGCCTAGACGTGATCATTAAGCTGCCCCACTCACAAATTATTTGTTTCTTTCAAATGAGCAATTGAAAAACCAAAAAAAAGCTTATAAAATCATGCTGCCCCGACCCAGCATGATTTTTTCTTAAAAAATCACGATTTTTTGGTAAAAATCGCGATTTTTCACTAAAAATCGTCAAAAAAAAAATTTAGGCGATTCTTTCGTAAAAAATTTAGGCGATTTTTTCGTATAAAAATCGCGATTTGATCGGCGAAACGAAAAAATCGCGATTTTCACAACACTGGTCAAGAGGTGTAGGATTGATCTAAAGATCATCCGATTCTGACATGTATTCATGGAGATATGACTTTATTTGTGTTATGTGACAATTAGTCAAGGTCAGCGAGCAACCAAATTGCCCCCACTTATCCTCCACATTCTACTATAAATAGAAGAGGACTTTAAGTCATTTGCCACACAGACTTTTGTGATCGCTCTTCATTCTTTCGGGTTTGATGAAGTAGAGATCTAGAGGGAGTGCTCTAGGATATATGCTGCCATGAAGTGCCCTAGCTGTGGAAGAAAAAGGGTCTTCTTGTAGATCCTATGCTGCCCTACTTTTCAGTTAATGAAGCAAGTCCTTAGCGCAGTCAAAGGAGGAGTCTTGCAAGCAGTCATGAAAGAATCTGGATATCTTGGAAGTCTGAGGTCTCATATATCTTCGCATGGCAACAAGTTTTCAGTTCTTATCCATATTTCTGTGGTCTCTATTCTCGCAAGGCAGACAGTCTCGGCATGATCCTTATACTAGACTTGGATGGATTCGTATGTAAAATTCTGTGGCTTGATACAGTCGCATGGAAAACCAGATTTGGATGTATTTCCTACTCATGACAGATCAGATTTGGTATAATCCTTATGTATGTTTTCATGGCTCCATAGCCTCGCATCGCAGACCAAGATTTGGGATGGATCTTATGCATGTTTGTGTAGGGTTACATATTCGCATGGCAGACCAGATTTACCTTGGCTCACATACATGATATTATGGCCATACATATTCGCATGGCAGACCAGATTTATCTTGGCTCACATTCATGATTTTATGGCCATACATATTCGCATGGCAGACCAGATTTATTGGATGACCTTTTGATGATCTTAGTATGAAAGACATGCCCTTGAATGGTTTGTATGATGATGACAAACCTTTATATGATAACATTCAGATGGGAGGACTATGATAGCATACCTTATATGACGATGATGTAATTTGGATGTGCAGACCCTTTGTTGATGGCAAACATACATATGACATGATTCTTATGAAGGCAGAAATAATTCGAATTATAATCAAATGCTCTGAAGATAGACTAAGTGATGGGTACAACAGTCATTGGTGCAGCATAGTGCATAATGATGGGTACATCAGTCATAGTGTAGCATAGTGCACAGTGATGGGTACAACAATCATTGGTGCAACATAGTGCATAGTGATGGGTACAACAGTCAGAGTGCATAGTGATGGGTACATCAGTCATAGTGCAACATAGTGCACAGTGATGGGTACAACAGTCATAGTGATGCATAGTGCAGTATGATGCATAGTGCAGCATGATGCATAGTGCAGCATGATGATGAAGAGCAGCATGTTGGGTAGAACATGATGAGGTACAACTCAGTGATGGTGCAACACAGTGATGATGGACATGGTGATGGTGCAGCATGGTGCAGCACAGTGATGATGGACATGGTATGATGTTGCAACATGGTGCAACACAATGATAGGTATAGCAAGGTGATGGAATCACCTGTGTCCAGATCAACTACCTCATGTGACATCTTCTTAGAGAAGATCTCTGCTCTTATTTTGATAAGTCAAGATGCCAACTTCTGATGTATATGTACTATCTCTCTGCTGAACTATTGAAGAACATATAAGAAGAATTGATCAAGGGTTTCCCCACATTGGGGTTTGTTCCTGGCTGGCGCCACATCTTGTGTCCTCTTGTGTTGGTTTGTCTTCTGCGATTTATGTTTATGTTCTATCTGGATTTTACTATCATGCTAAATGTGATTGCTAATCTGGGATTGATATTGAGGTAATGTAAAAAATTGAAGTAAATTGCTCGAACATACCTAAAATTAACATGGTATCAGAGTTGAGGTGAAGACAAAGCCCAAACAAGAGTGAAAGAGCAATCACCGAAGACAGTTGGAAAGGACAAAAGACTCAATGGGTTCCTCATCCCTCTTCAAATTCACCAAGGGTGAAGTCGGAGCAGAGAATAATATTCGAGTGGCATAGTGGAAGCATCAGATGGCCTACCTAAAGGTCACTTGAATGGGAAGTCCAGATCTAAGGGTGGAAGGAAAGGCAGATGCCTTGCTTGCAATAAGTTCGACCATTATGTGAGGGAGTGTCCGAATGGTAGGGACACATCGCTTGATGATGATAACAATCATTCCAGGGACATCTTCAATGATCGGAGGAATGACATGCAATGTAGGTCATCAAGGAAATGGCTGACTCTTTCAAAGAAAGCAAGGAACTCTAGGTATGAAGAATCAAATGTTGTTTCTGATAAGCTAAAGACATATTATCTTATATTGGCCCTCTCCACTACTTCTCCTCCAGACTCTTTGGGAATCTGGCTTATTGATTGTAGTGCTTCAAGGCACTTCATTAGATAGAAGGAATCTCTCTCTAATTTGGTAGAGATGGAAACAATCGTGGGGATTATACTTGGAGTCAATGCCACCTATCCTGGAAAGGGTTTAGGGAATGTTACCCCTCAATTGAATGAGGGTAACATGATTCATTTACAAGTTCTTTATGTATTTGACCTCAAGAAGAACCTGGTGTCCATTTCGGCAATGGAAGTTAACGGTTTCAATGTGGCATTCATCTGAGAAGGTATGTGTTTGAAAGTGGAATTTTCAAAGATGCTTTTTCAAGTTGCAGGAAGTCCATTGGGGACCATGTCGTGTGACACATCTCTTCAATGGCACCAGAGGTTTTCCCATCTTCATTATAAGGCCCTACCCGACGTGAGTCAGATGGTGAAAGGGAAGCTTGAATTCAAGAAGAGCATGGATGCACATGTTCGAGATGTACCGAAGGAAAATCCTACAAGGGGACCATTCCCCTCGTGTAGCAAGTCGACAGATTTGGAACAACCTGAGGGGTTTGAGATTCATGTTCGGGAATCTCGTGTATATAAGAAAGCCCTCTATGGCTCGAAGCAAGCACCCTGAGCTAGATATGAGACAATTGATAGCTAGCTAATAAAGCTGAGACTCACTAGGAGGGAAGCCGATCCAAACCATTGCTTTAAGGTTGTGGATGATAGACCTCTCATATTGGTACCTTATGAGGACGATCTCTTTCTGACAGGTGCAGACCCTCTCATTTGCAAAAGTAAGAGGGAGTTGGATTCTGGATTTGGAATGGTGAACTACAAGCCCTTGATTACCTCGATGAAGCCTAACTTTAAGAAGATATGTCGTAGTGTTGCTGGACCTGATTTGGGAAATGCCTCTGAGTTTCATAAACTCATACTAGCATTGATCTTCTTGATGAACTCCCGTCCGGATATATGTTTTACAGTTAGCAGGTTGAGTTCATATATGGTTTGAGTCTCACTGGGTTGGTGCCAAGAATCATTTAAGATATCTTCAGGGCACAATCTATCATGGATCGAGATACACTACCGGAAATGTGAAGTTGCATGATTATTCTGATGTTGTTAAGTTATGGTATGTTCTATGCTTATAACAATTTACTTCTTTTTCTTATTATATTCCACAGATTAGCAATCACATGTACATAAAGTAAAGTGCAGATAGAACATCAAACGATTGGCAGAAAACAAGCCAAGACAAGAGACACAAAATGTGGCGGCTAACTAGGGACAAACCCCACAATGTGTGGGGAAACCCTTTGATCAAATCTTCTTTTATCTTCAATAATTCAGCAGAGAGAAATAGTACAATAAATTTGATTTATATCAACAGTAGCAAACCCTTGATCAGCAGCATCAACATTAGCGGCTTCATCATCAAAACTAGGGCAGTCGATATCTTACAAACCAACCGTCGGATCGACTTGATTCCATCACTAAAAGTTGCAGCCTTCAGAGGAGGTTCATATGAACCTACAACGTAGTTCAGAAGAGGAGGTTTGATGGTCCACGCTGGTCAAACTTTGGATCTGCAATTGCAGCTTCAATTTCAGTAGCTTCCTTCAAACTAGGGCAATCGATATCTCGCAAACCGACCATCAGATCGACTTGATTCCAGCACCAAAAGTTGTAGCCTTTAGAGGAGGTTCAGATGAACCTACAACGTAGTTCAGAAGAGGAGGTTTGATGGTCCACGTTGGTCAAACTTTGGATCCGCAGTTGCAGCTTCAATTTCAGCAGCTTCCTTCCACGTGTGAGAGAGAGACTCTTTTCTATGCAGTAGAGAAGACCCTCTTTTCTGCGCAAGAGAGAGAGAGATGTGTTGAGATGAGTGAGTGCAAATGAGGAAAAGTCGTCCTGTATTTATACACAACGTTGATGTTTGAATAGATGCGACTGTTGGGCTTCTGAGCCTACATGAGTTGTAGGTCGGCTTGATAATAATTCCATATTCAAAATAATTCATTTCTCATTAAATACTTATTTATTGGAATTGGATTCTTTAGATCAATCCTACACCTCTCGACGAGAGGAATCTAATAAAAATATTATTAGCCATGAATAAGATGACCCACATGAAGTTTGGCCCTAGTTGCCAATTTAACACTCCCTCTCAACTAGGGAGAACTTCATCTGCAATCTATCTGTCGGTCGTTACTATTCATCCATCAAATGCACTGCCCTATATAGCCTGACCCTTGCCTTGCTCTGCTCTATTCTGCCTGTTCTGCTTTGTCTTGTTTTGCCCTGTACTAATCTGTATTGCTTTGCTCTGCTTTGTTTTGTTTTGCTCTGCTTTTGGTTTGTTTTGCTCTGCTTTGTCCGAATTATGAAGAAGAAGAAATGATCGAGGATGTATCATACTGACTTAAAGTCAGCCTCAGAGTATGTACCACTGGTCCCAGACTAGTCTCAACCGACCCGAAGTCAGTGTCATAGTATGTACAACTCCTACCACTGGTCCCAGAGCAGTAACATCCTCCACTGACTCAAAGTCAGTCTCAGAGTGCGTACCACTAGTCCCATACCAGTCTCAATTGACCCGAAGTCAGTGTCATAGAATGTACCACTCCTACCACTGGTCCTAGACCAGTATCATTGATCCTAGATCAATGGAGGTCATCCTAGCGTAGGGAGTACGGTAGATACAATGATCCATCCATCGGTACTATTATGGTCCCTAACTTCATTTCCCTGCTCATTGATCAGATGAGAGGTACTTCCCATGAGTCCCAAACTGCATGGGTAGGATGCCTCGACAAGAGAACTAATCAATCCTGTCCTCACAGGAGAACACATCAATCCTACTACA
>APFE030420404.1:79778-91177 GCA_000404065.3 Pinus taeda | reverse complement strand
ACTCTGATATTGCTTAATAGGAAATCCCTCAGGTAGCTGCACCAGTTTTCCCACATTGGGTTCTTTCGGGGACATTAGTCCAAAAATAACAGTGTCATTTGGTGTGATTGTTTCTGTTTCCTTCAGTTGTTTATCTGTAATATTTTGAACATGCACTAGTGTTTATTTTCAGTATTTACATTGTAAATAACTTGTTAAGTAACAGAACAAGTAGGTAGGAATAAATTAGATAAAGTGCATGGAGGGTTTCTAACTGGTAGACTTAGAAACTTCAACATCTTGTTGATGATGTTTATGTATTTCAAGTAGCGTTGAATCAATGATGAGTTTCATGAGTGACCATGTTGATCAGTGATTTGTAGTTTTGATGTCTATTTTTGCTACTACTACTAAAGTTGTAGAGGAGTTTTAGGAGTCATCAAACTTTGAGCCATATTATTTATGTAGCTCATGTTGATGATCTTTTGTCTAGTAGTGGTGATGAGTTTGATCATGGTGAGGAGTGATCATGTTGTTGATCACTGATATGTAGACTTGTAGTAGGTTAGTGACCCCATAACTTAGAGCATTGTTTTTAGACTCTAGAGGCCATTTAGAGCCTCATTGATTATGTATTTTATTGCAGATATGTATTGCACTCGATGCCATTTTGATATATTCACCTTTACATGGTATATAGATGAGCAAACCTTGCATATTTTGTTTTAAAAACCAAGCAATGTTTTAAAAACCGGAACCGGTGACCGAACCGGTCCACCTAATGAACTGGGTTTCGAACCAGAACTAATCGAACCAGGACTGGTTAGGTCTAAACAAACCGGTTTTAAAAAATACATTAAATAATTAATTTTTAATGAAAAAAACTATTTTTAAGATTTAAAACAATGATTCCAAGCCAACAGAAACAAAATCTTCTTTCGCTTTTCTTGCTTTCCCTCAGATGCTAGGGCAACATCTTCCTCCTCTTCCTTTTTAACTTTGATCCCCTTACTGCTGCTTCTCGCCTTTGACTGCCATTTGAACTCTTCTTGGCTAAGAGCTGCCCACATCTCATCCCAAGGTGGAAGTGTCCCTCTGCCCATTATACTCTGGACAAATACCTCCCAGTCCTATGAGACTGCATTCAGGGCTGTCCTCACCATCAGTTGTTGATTTGGCGTGGCTTCTATGGCAGTGAACTGATCTTGGATCTCATTCAGTCCTCCGAGGAAGGTGTCAATCGGTTCTCCCTTCTTCATCTGATATGACCTCAACCGATTTTCTAGTAACATTCTTCTCTGCACAGAAGTATGCTGGTACAATTTCTTTAGGGCCTCCCACATCCTATTTGCCGTTTCCTTCTTGGCAATGTGTGGTACTACATGGTCCTTGACCCTGTCAAGGATGATGCTCTTGGTCGTCGCCATTGCCTCCTCGTGCTTGTCGTTCTCAGTTGGGTCAACTAGGATAGTTATCGTCTTTAAGGCGAAGTGCTTGACACGATTTCTGTCAAGTATGGATAAGATTCTGGCCTTCCAGACTGCGAAGTTTGATGCTCCGTCCAGCTTGTCATGGTCTCTTACTCCGTGTAGTGCCACGATGCTCTTCTACTTCCCTCCTGGAAGTTCTCGATGTGACTCCCTCTGAGTCTTGATTTCCCCCCTGGAAATCCTTTTGCCGATGTCGAGATGCCCCCTACTCTGATCGTCTGTGCAACTGCACCATTGATTCGGGTTTCTTGGCTAGAAACACTCGGTAGCAACTTCCTCCTCTTGGCCTTGCCCTGTCAAGTACTGTTCTGACTACAGTACCTCACCAATGCCACTCTGCAATGTTCCCACAGCCTTCTAAACCCCAGCAACCTAAAGGTGAGAGTTCCTAGACTCTGCGCAATCCTGACACTAGCAACCCGACCTCCTCAGCCAACTGCGTCAGCCCTCCTAGCTTCTGCGTGGCTCTGCGTGAGGCTCCTTTGCCTTCCTTAGCCTCTGCACTACCTCTTCCTCGCTCACCCTTGATGACGCAGGCATTGCATCACCCTTCCCTAGTTGCTTTGCTAGAAACAACTTCTATCACCTTGGGACAACTGTTTTCTGCTGCTATTGCTCCGCTCAGTTGATGTCCTCAGTGCTCATGTGATTTGCAATCACACTTTGACACCATGTTGAAGTTTCTAAGTTTACCAGTTAGAAACCCTCCATGCACTTTATTTGATTTATTCCTACCTACTTGTTCCGTTCTTAACAAGTTATTTACAATGTAAATACTGAAAATAAACACTAGTGCATGCTCAACATATTACAGATCAACAACTGAAGGAAACAGAAACAATCACAACAAATGACACTGTTATTTTTGGACCAATGTCCCTGGAAAAACCCAATGTGGGAAAACCGGTGTAGCTATCTAAGGGTTTTCTTATTAAGCAATATCACAGTACAATATGGGTGCCAAAACCTGGCTACCCAATAGAGAATTTCCTTGGCAGTAATACTTTTTAGTTTGAGACAAATTTCCCACTTGAAACCCCGGATAATCCTTTCGGCAGCTCCTCAGCTCTAATCTGCCCTAGAAAGCCCATCCTCTGCCTTTCTGGACTGCGCCAGCCCCTCTCTGCCTAGCGCTAGCCCTGCGTCACCCGAATGGGTCCTGAGTCAGCCTTAGGAGGCCCTGCGTCAGCTTTCTGGCCCTCTGCGTTAGCAACGCTGGCCTCTCTGAAGCTCTGTGCAACTCCCGGCTGCCTCTGCGTGGCCCTGCGTGAGCTCTGGTTGCTACTGTGTCACTCTCCCCGGCTACTACATTGCTCTCCTGGCACTATCTCTGCCTCTTTGTCCCTCTGTACTCAATGCCCTTTAGCTGCAACTCCGATCACTGATTCTATCTCTCTTAGCAAACCCCGCTCTAGAGAATAGAATGACTGATCATTTGGTGTGTTCTCCAAGTGACCCTCAAGCCTCTTCTTATACTTTTTTCATTGACGTATCAACGGCCGTGATTAAGTCCCTAATCAACAACTATGATTAGATCTGGCTTTATCCATGTCTTTTGGACCATTCTAACACAATTTTATATTAATCCACGTTAATATTTTAATTTCCCTAAGTTTAGACTTAGGGGCTCCATTAAAAATATTAATTATTTTAAAAATTTAATATCTCTTGAACTATTTAGAATTTGCCCAAACCCTTTCTGGGTATTGGAGATTTCATTTACCCCAACCTCCCCACCAAATTTCGTGGCTAGAGCACATTTGATGCTACTACAAATCAACACTCCCTCTTAGCGAGGACTGTGCTCTAGTAATACTCCTCACTGAGAATTACTCTGATCATCTTGCATCGGCCTCTGTGCTGATGTTAGGCCTGCTGCCCACCATCCTCTGCACTGCTGCATCCTGTACTGCTACCCATGGCCTTGCCACTGCCACTGCTGCATCCGTACTGCAACTCCCTCTACATTTGTGCTGCTGTTGGTCCTTTCTCCCAACACTGCAGCCGCACTGCAACTCCTCTCATCATGCTGCATTGTGCTGTCCACTGTTGCACTGCAACTCAGTTACTGAGAAGTAAGTAACTGATCTTCCAACTCTGACCTCTCTGTTGGGCTAGAGACCCTCTTGATGCTGAATCTCCCTCTGCCGTTGACAAGTGCTCCCTCTCTGACCTTTGCGCTGCTGCAACAACTCCCTGCATCTCGCATCTTTGCACACCTCTCTGTGCCATCTTGCACTAGTGCAACACTCTCGTGCCTCTCGCACTGTTGCAGCCCGCTAGCCTTGCACTGTCTTGGGACTCCTGTACTGTAGCTCTCTCTGCTGCTCCATCCGCATCCGTCTCTACCCATATTAGCCAGTCCTGCTACTCTTCGGGGCTCCCGTAGCAAGGTCTAATCCAAGAGGCTGGGTACCTCGAGGATCCTGCTCCTCATCGCCTGTAGTCCGCTTGACTACAGCGCGATGTCTTCCCATTTCCGCTCAAGTGGTGTGTGTTCACTCATGGCACAGTCATTGTCTGTCTCCACTTCCTTCTCTACCCTTGTTGTCGCCGCCTTAGTCTCAAAAGACTCTCCCTTACTCTTCTTCCTTGGACATTGGGTTGCATAATGACCCAGCTCCCCACAGTGGAAGCACTTGATCTTAGAGAGATCCTTCTTCTTCCGCTTTTCTTGATTTCCCTCAGATGCTAGGGCAACATCTTCCTCCTCTTCCTTTTTGACTCTGATCCCCTTACTGCTGCTTCCCGCCTTTGACTGCCGTTTGATCTCTTCTTGGCAAAGAGCTGCCCACATCTCATCTCAAGGTGAAAGTGTCCCTCTACCCGGTATACTCTGGACAAATACCTCCTAGTCTTCTGAGACTGCATTCAGGGTTGTCCTCACCATCGATTCCTGATCTGACGTGGCTTCTATGGCAGTCAACTGATCTCGGATCTCATTCAGTCCTCCGAGGAAGGTATCAATTGGTTCTCCTTTCTTCATCTGATATGACCTCAATTAATTTTCTAGTAACATTCTTCTCTGCACAGAAGTATGCTGGTACAATTTCTTTAGGGCCTCCCACATCTCATTTGTCATTTCCTTCTCGGCAATGTGTGGTACTACATGGTCCTTGACCCTGTCAAGGATGATGCTCTTGGCCCTTGCCATTGCCTCCTCGTACTTGTCGTTCTCAGCTGGGTCGACTGGGATAGCTATCGTCTTCAAGGCGAAGTGCTTGACATGATTTCTATCAAGTATGGATAAGATACTGGCCTTCCAGACTGTGAAGTTTGACGCTCCATCCAGCCTGCCCCCAGTA
The DNA here is from genome assembly GCA_000404065.3 of Pinus taeda. NCBI lineage: Eukaryota > Viridiplantae > Streptophyta > Pinopsida > Pinales > Pinaceae > Pinus > Pinus taeda. The sequence goes on along the minus strand of APFE030420404.1, from coordinate 86,403 downwards.
GTGTTTTTCATCAGTATTTATAATTAAATAACTTGTTGAATGAAATAACAAGTAGGAGATGATAAACCAGTGATTGCAGTAGGATTTCTGTTTGTATAGATTTAGAATTTTTCACAGGAAACATACAACTGATGCAGTTGGCAGAGATAAAGTGGCACATCACATCGACTGCAAGTTGGTTGTTTGGGGTTGTTGGCTATTGACTGGAAGAATATGAGTGGGAGAAAAGATCTCCTAGGGGTGCCCACTTTTGGTGGGTAACATTTGGCTCCAACTAGGACATGGTCTTACCGTAGAGCGCATGATCCATGTACTTGAACAAGGATGTCATGAGAACTCCAACAATCTCCTGGGATGCAGACCTGTGTTGTGCACTTTATAATACAAGTATTAGATGCATGTGCACTAGGCATACTTGTATCGCCCATGTTTTTCATCAAATAATAAATCGATATAGCAAAATAAATCTATTTTAAGATACAATACTTATCTACATGGAATCTAATCTAGCATGAGAACATGATATGATGATGTTAGCTATGCAAATTTAGTGTGCAATGCACCTATACTACCATGTAATTCTAGTACACTATGAATGAGCTAAGTGTAATCATACAACCAATGTAACGAACATTTCATTAGATCAATATAACATCTTTTGTTCATACAAGTTGTTATGAGATAGGCCATCAAAATATCACATCCTCGTTTCAAAAATTGGCTTGATGAAGGGCAAGGGTGGGAGGCGGGAAAACAAGAAGAGCAAGCATCATGGAAAAGAGTCATGGATGAAGAAAAGGGACCCAACTTGAGCCTCTAGATCCTCTCTTCCAACCAAAGAATGGAGATTTCCATAATCAAGTTCATGAACTTTCAATGAACAACCTCAAGCATATCACTCTCATTGGTTTCCTCAAGGATATGCAAGGAGCAATGTGATGAAGGAGATGAAAAGGAGACAAGATCATCATTAGTGTCATATATTGGATCATTGTCAAAATGATGACCAATATCCCATTTGCCTTATATATGTAGAAATTTGGAAATGTCAACATCATGCAAATCCCAAGGAGCCATTTCCTTGAGTTTTGCATAACAACCAAAAGGGGAGTCACTAGGGTGAATTCAAAATGCCTTATCAGATGCTTGCTTCACCCTACAAACATTGACCTTGAGCTCAATGAAGAATAAGGGTTTCGTTATTCCAATGAAGTCGCCAAATAAGGATCTATATTGTTGTTAGGGAAAAAGGTAAAATTTCATAAATGTAGACTTGTTTCATCCCCGACAACAATGCCAAAATGTTACCACAAAATCTAGCAGGCCTTGGAGTGGGAAACCGTACAAGACAAAATCTAGATAAAGTGCTAAGAATGGGGTAGAGGTCCAATGTCACCTCAACCAAAACCCCTTGCTCTTTATGGACTTTCAACGATGGGAGGAGTCTCAGTGGGAAGGAGATCACTTAAAATAGATGTTTTAGGTACAAGGCACAAAGTGATCCAGCTAGAGCTCATTCGAGAGAGAGACTCAATAATGATTCAAGGCTTCAAAGAAGCAAAATAAATGCTCTCAAAGAAAAGCCTTAGAAAAGAAGACACTAGACCTAGGGTTTTGAGATTTTTTGATGGTGGTAGGTATTCACAAGGTTGAGGCCCAAGGAAAAGGGTTGCCTCGAGTTGAGGGGAAAAGAGATTAGGGTTTCTGTCATGTTCCTTTTTTTTTGGTGTGCCTTATGGCATGGATAGGATGGACTTTCAGAGTTGGTGGCAGACAAGTCACGGGTGCAGGTTGGCGTCCTCAGTGAGCCTAGGGGCTTTTGGAGGGGTTTTCATGACGTTCGATGACATTCGCTTGGTATATTCCATCATCCGCACAATTTGTCTTTCGTTCTGTTGCATTTCGACAACTTTCAAAAAACAGTTATTAATGGGCTTGACTGGATTAATTACGCTTAAGGTGGCATTTCAGGAGGAATACTTGGCAGAACACCTTAGTGTAATAGCTTGTTGAAACTGGGACGAGAAGATGTACAGGATGGGATGGTTAGAAATGATTTTGAGTGACCTGAGGAGGCATGGTGGCCACTTTACCCTTTTCCCACGTTAAAAAGAATATTTTAATCGAAATGAAAGAGGGAAAAGTTCTCAATGATTAAAATAATAATAAAATAAGAGGTTCTAGAGGGGTCCATTAGATTTATAAAAGAGGAGGAGGCCATTAGAGGACATCTTGGATTTGGTATTTCTTCTTATATGAGAGGTTGAGGCCCCGATTCTCTACTTTAGTAGTAGCCCCAGGATGGAAACCCTCGAGTGATTCAGTGAGATTGGGCGAGTACCCATCTTCCCTTTGGTGAATTCATCCATAATTCATAGGAGAGCTCAACATTGTAGTTCAGTTCAATTTGGAGGGCCAACATAGCAGTGCAACAGATTATCTTGGAGCCCAACTTTTCATCTCAAGTATTTTGGTTGTATGTGCATGTAACCCCAGTTTATCTATTATAATAAAGCTGAGATTGTTCCTATTCGTCTTGTGGTTATTTTACCTTATTGGTTATATTTTACATGGAAATGTTCTGCTAAATGAATGATAATTTTTATGGAAAATTTCTGATTGAGTGACTTTCTACAAAATTAGTCAAATATCTTGTTTGGGATATTACAGTGGTATCAGAGCCAAGTTCTTGGCTCAGCCTACCAGTTTGAGGCTTTATTTGAATATGCCAAATTCTTTTGTTGGAGAAACTATACTGTTGTTGAAGAACACTTTGAGATGATCCATTTACCAAATTGTCGCATCCCTAATAAGCTAAGTCACCGGATTCGTCTTAGAGGCCCCTCGAATCCCGAATCCATCAAATCCGACACGATTCGGTCCGGATTCGTGTCCTAATCATCTGACTCGTCGTGTCCTTTTCTGACACGTCGAATCCGAGGTCGTGTCACGATTTTGAAAAGCGTGTCACAAATTTTGGAATCGTGTCCTGTTTCCGAGACTCGCTAAGCTTAGTGCGGGTATGAAAAGGGCGTGTTTGCTCATTAATATTTTCATTTGGCAAGTGATTTGTGCTGTTGGCAAGTGATTTGTGTTGTTGCAGCAAGGAGTAGAGCATTCAATAAGGAGAATCGACCACCGGCCCACCAGGTAAGTGCATTTGAATTTTAGTATGGACCCTGCGGTTGTTATGAATGGGGTCGATTTGTAATGACTCCCAACACATTCTAATTTCTAATAGTGAAAAAGTAGTTGCATGAGCTCTTTATTGGCACTGGTCTCAAGTCAATTGCTATTGTGGAAAGTTGGAAACGGGCTTTAATTAGTTGTAAACTTGTACATATATCATGTTTCTTCAATACACAAATGAAGTTGACGTTCACGACTCACTAGTGTATCAATACGCAAATGAAGTTGCATAACAATGTTCTACTTCTCTTATTATCTGTTTACCTGTCCCTCATTGACGTATATAACGTTTATGATTTGGATATTGTATGTTTACCTGTCCGGCAATCCCTCATTGACGTATCTGTTTACCTATCCCTCATTGGGATCTAACTTGTTCTTGATGAAACCCTTGTTTAGGGCATAATTTTTGTTGTCCTAAATACGTTAGAAACAACTCCTACTGTCCTACATCTAGTTATGAAATCTCCACGACCTGCAGCCTCCAAGTAGCTCCATGCCACAGACTTTTCTGACCTCGGATTACCAGTCAAGCCCTTTGACAATCCATCTACAGGTTTGTGGCCTATATTTCTTCACTTGTTGGAGTCCATATCTCGGTCTTAAAAGGTCTTCTCACCTGGGTTGTGTCTTGAGGTAACTCGGGCTTCTATTCTGCCAGCAACCAAGCTTTATGGCCTCCTTTTCATGGTGAACAGAGGCTTGGCCCTCCACAGAATTGTGGCCATTCTCTCATAGATCAGAGAATATAATGCCTATTCTCGGCCTCTCCTTCCACAGGATCAAACTGCAATCTTGGAGAAAACTTGGCTGCCCAAATACACTGAAATCCTGTACGAGCTTGGCAAGATCAAAACCCTTCTTTGCTGCAAGTCATGAAATTTCAAATAACTTTATATCTGGACAGTGGAATCTATTTAATTTTAGTTTAATAAATTTAAATTTTATGTGTATTGTAACCTTGAATTTCTCAGAATTTTATATGTATTTTTTTGCATTTTTTACAGCAGTTTGTATTATTGTATATGATTTTTTATTTACAAATTTGTGCATGCTTTGTTCATTTTTTTTACAGGTAAACCGTAACAGTGTTCATGACTCAATCAAAGGCAGGAGTTAGAGGGCAAAGGAAGGGCAAGAATGTCATGGGTAGAGATCTCCCTCCTCCCCCAATATCATCAGAGTCTGCTGCAAGTAATGTTGAGGGAAGAGGACTTAGAGATATTGATAAATATCCATTGTGGAAATATGTCACAAAAGAGGATGGGCCAGACAACAAGGGAAAGTGAGGAGGCAATGTGCAATGTAAATGCAACTTTTGTAACATTTCTTTCAAAAGCACATATTACCGTGTGAAATCACATTTGTTGGCTTTACCTGGTTGTGGGATTGCATCTTGTAGAGCTATTACTTCACAAAAGAGAAAAGAATTGGAAAAGGAGGCAATGTTGTATGGAACATGTGGCAATGGCTTCAAAAGAAAAAAAACCAAGAATGAAGACCCCATTCCTTTTGAAGAAACCACAACCAATTTCCATTTGAAGAGTTCTACTTCTACGGGGACAGCATCAAAAAAGAGCGCTGGTCCAATGACACGATTTTCGAAAAAGAGAGACGTGAAGAGCTTGATATCACCATTGCCTTATTCTTCTATCAAAACTTCATATCATTTAATATTGCACGTTAAACTTCTATTTATTGAGATGTCCGAGCTCTAATTCAAAGGCTCTAGCAGGTATGGCCTCCTGGGTTAGAGAAGCTGGAACCACATTGTGACGAAGGCAAAAAAAGAGGTGCAAAAATGCTTGAGCCTATTGTGCATATGGCCAAAATTGGGGTTAGCATTGTCGATGGATGGACAGATCCAGCGACACCCAATCATCAACTTCATGGTGTCTTCCTTGAATGGTCCAGTTTTCATGAAAGCAGTGGATACACTTGGCGAATACAAGGATGCACAATTTATTGGTGAGTTATTTATTAAAGTTGTTGAAGATGTAGATGTTGATTCTTGTGTGCAAATCATTACAGATAATGCACCTGTTTGCAACGCTGCTGGCATGATTGTGGAAGCTAAATATCCACAAGTGTTTTGGACACCTTACATTGCCCATTCATTGAACTTAGCACTGAAATCCATTGCTTTTGATGTGCTTTGGATTGGAAGCATTATTGAGGATGCAAGACATATCCGTAACTTTGTGCAAAATCATACAAATGCCCTTACTATCTACAAGGAGTACAACAATCTATCATTGTTGAAGATTGCTGATACACGGTTTGCATCTTTATTCATGATGTTGAAGATATTGAGGGAGGTCAAGACCGCTCTTGGGTCCATGGTTATTTTTGAGTTTTGGTCTTTTTGGAGAAAGACAGATCAGGCAACCTCTAAAAGGGTGAAGGACATGGTGCTAGATGATGCTTGGTGGGAGAGGGTAGATCTAATTATTCGGATCATGGGCCCTATCATTTCTTTTCTTCAGAGTTGCAGATACAGACAAACCCATCCTAGGAGAGGTTTATGAGGGATGGGATTCCATGATTGAGTCTGTGAGGAGCATTATTCTACAGAGTGAGCACCCCGAGTATGAGACATCACCAGAGGCCTTTTGCGATACCATACATGATATTCTTGTGAGCAGATTGGACAAGAATTGTACACCTTTACATTTTTTGGCTCACTCATTGAACCCCAAATACTACAACCATGAGTGGCTGAATGGTGGACCTTCCCGCAGATTCCCTCCTCACATGGATGGTGAAATCTCACAGGAGAGGAAAGAGGCATTCAGGCGGATTTATCAGGATAGTGCATTGCTTGCTGAGGTGGAGGATGCCTTTGCAGAGTTTTCCACTGGCAGTGTCGATTTGGAGGTTATGATGTGATTAGAGACAGGGGGCCAAGAAAGCCTATTCTTGGTGGGAAAATCATGGGGCAACAAGCCCCTCTTCAACAGTTAGCCATGAGGCTCCTCTCTCAGGTGACTTCATCCTTTGTTGCGAGAGGAATTGGAGCACATATGGGAGTTTGTATAATGTGAAGAAGAGCAGGCTTGAGCAGTCCAGGGCAGAGACAATGGTGTATGTGCACACCAACCTTCGTCTTATTTACAGGGAGAGGGAAGAGTGGTTGTGGGGAAAGACAAAGATGTGGATGTCTTTCCTGATGATATGGGTCTGGACACCACTGCTGAGTTGGCATTAGCCAACATGGATCTCAATGATCCAGTGCTAGAGCCTGTTAGATTTGATGACTTAGGGGGTCAACCTCCACACCAGCGAATGCAGAGGCGACTATGGATACAGGGGAGGAGGAGGATGCAGAGGAGAGCAGTGGGGACCATGATGATGAGGGCAGTGATGCTAATTTTGATGCTGATTGATGCCTTGAGGCTTGTATACCTGTAGTTGTTTTATATTTTCTATTTCTATT
>APFE030420404.1:64762-78921 GCA_000404065.3 Pinus taeda | reverse complement strand
AAGCTCCCAATTTGGGAGCGAAATTTTATATAATATATATTTTTTTATATTTTGATGCATATATGTCAACAAAAGCATGTAGAATGATGAATTAGATATAAAAAAGCATAAAAACATAGATTGAACCATATAACATAAATGATCTAGAAGTTATAATCTTCATGAACCATGTCCACAAGTTAGTAACGTACAACATATTGAGTCTCATGATTCATCAATCTTCAAGTTTCAAGCTTTCAAAATTCAATATATAACATTTATCATCATTGATCACCAATGTTGTAGTTGTAAGCTAAGTGTAACCATTACAACAAAGAATATCTAACATGAAATGAAATGTTATAAAATGAAATGAAATGAAACAACTTTCAACTTTCACCAAGCATCTTTGTCATTAATATCAACCTCTAAGCATTAAATTAAGATAGAAAATCATAGCATGTCAAGTCAAGATTTTGTTTGAGTGATGGGTACATTTTTGAACAACCAACATCACTAACATCAAGGTACATAGAGGGATTGGTGCTCTTGATTAAATACAAGTTCCATACCCTAATACATGAAAACAAAATCCAATGGAAACATTGCAATCCCCCCAATCTTGAAATCCTGAAAAACTCACAAGTTTGTTGGATCTTGAATGAGATCTAAAATTCTACTTTCTCCATATCAAATCCAGTGAGGTTGGAGCCACTCTCAAACTCCTGAGTCATTTCATGGAAATGTTAAAAATTTAAGTAAAAGTGACATTCTCCTTAATTTAACATTATCATGAATCACATATCAATACTAGGGCCATAGGCTTGATCATTAGGCACCCCCACTAAAAAATTATTTGTTTCTTTGAAAAAGAATTGCATTCGGAATGTTACTGGAAAAAAAAATTTGCAATAAAGTATAGGGAGTGAAAACTTCGCTCCCGAGGTCACTCCCGAAATTCACTCCCTGTGGGAGCGATTTTGGGAGCGTGCTCTGGGAGCGGGTTTGAGGGGGGAAAGGGGGGGGGGGCGTGCTCCCTCGCAGCCTTGAATCGACAAATAGCCTGCACAAATGTTCGTTGCATATTAATTTTGCAACGAATTAGAAAATCAAACACTATAACTTGTGGGTCGTATTTAATCAAATTTCATTTTGAAAAATGGCCAAGGTTTGGAATTATCACAATATTATCTTGGGCCAAAAAGTATAGCCGAATTTATTGAAGGAGTGGACTCTAAAATCAATTTTTTGAGCCAACGAGGGAAGAAAGCCATGCATTCAACATCACGAGCACTATAGAGAGCTAGAATCTGTTGATGATAAAGGTGTTGATATTAAAGGGGAGGCCGAAGGGCGTGTTCACTTCTGTGGGTGTCAAAATTGTCATCAGACAGGAATCAATCTCGTGGGTTCGAATTTAGAGAGGCACATTACCAGGGGCGACCGCCAAAATCCTTTTTCGAATTATTTTGCCACATTGCCCTAAATTGGAAGCTAAAATTTTGTAAAGTAATTTGTAATTGGGATCAAGCCGAGCATCGTTACTCTAGAGCGGGGCTGGACTGGACTGAGCTTTGATCTACGAATTGCCAACGGAAATCGTAATCAAGCCGAGTCTCCAATTTTAGACCAGTCAGGGCTGGACTAATCTGGAAATGTGAGCGATTCGTCTGGGGTCTTGGGTCGACTGATCAGAAATCCGGTGGGATCGAATATTCACTTTCGTAGATTGTATAAGAAAGGGACAAGCAAAGAATCTGATCGTGGCCATTGGACGACTATAATTAATCATAAATATTGTTGCGTGAGAATGTATGAATAAATATAGTTGTGCAAATGTCGAATTTAGTGCCAGAGTCAGGTCTATCAGTCACGTTGCATTTTTGAATGTTTATTCTCTCAGAGCTACCAGACTCATGTACTAGTGGCATGTTCATTGAATGTTTTGAGAGCACTTGTAGCTGATTGTAGCAAAAGAGTGCATAAGAGTTGAATCGATGGCTGCAAGAATGAGCATGTTCATCGTATAATTTGAGTTGCCTACACCGGTGGATTCATTGGCTGATTGGTGGAGATATTCTGGTAAATGAGAATTGTGGGAGTTAACGATCTTATGAGCACAATAGATTTATACAACACCAACATTGGTGATTCCCCAGGAATCAATAACCAATTGCTTTTGGTTATACGGAGGTTGAGCTGATGGGTTTCGACAGGCTTTGGGATATGCAAAATCCGGTTGGTCATAACCTGCAGTAGCTCGCAATGTTTTCCAATTAAATTTCACAGGTCGTGCCACTAGACTGAAAGGCTAAGCCTACCAGAAGTTCAAGTTGAGTAGCAAGGGTCATGGGGCCAGGGAAAATTTTCTTAAAGCAAATTTGAGTGGACAAATAGATATGTGCATCGTATATGATATATTGAGTGGTGTGAGCATGTTAGCATATGGATATCGCCTAGTTATCTGCAGTGCATAAATTTAGTGGTGTGCATGGGTAAAACAGGTGCATCTATTGTAGTGGGACGAAGAATTGGCTTAGCTGAAATGTGACGCAAAGATTGATGTTCATCCATTTGTATGATAACAACCCAGTGTTCACACATTCCAGTTTGTGTTTGGCTTTGCATGATTGTTGTTTTAAACAAAGATAGGATGTTGATGATATTATTCTATGGAGCATTCACTGTGATGATGTTCAGAGATCAAATCTATTCAGAAGACCGGCCAACTGCACCATCTATTCTAGATTCCTTTATCTTGTTCGCCTTGCAAATATTTGTGAAGTATGATGTCGCTTTTTCATTCTGATGATGTGTAAATAGTCTGTTGGTAAACATTTATGTCACGAGTCCTTAGAAGTCTATGTCCCTATTGAGTGAGTTCTGTAATATGTTGTAGCCATTGAGGTGTCTTATTGGCCTTGTAGTAGTCTAATCCATATTTTTGCCTTGTAAATATTGCTGAAAGTTGTGTTGTAAGTTGGGAGTTTGTTAGTCAAGTCATGTATAAGAAAACTTGACGAATTTTCCATCATTGAACAAAAAAAAAGGCATGGATCAAACTTTTATAAAATCCCCTAATAAACCAACAACAAACAACAAACCCTTCTCAAAGGGGTTCTATGCTATTCTTCAGAGAGAATGACCAAAAGATGTGCAAAAGGAGCAGGAAGTAGGGCCCAAAATATTTGCACTTGGGACAGATTTGAAGCACATGAGGGTCACATGGAAAGTCCTTTTCAAACTAGATGAACTAAATGCACTCCTTTCCGAAGTGAACCAATTAGAAGGGAAGAAACTCATTTGGGCTCTAAGACCAACTATGCTTGCTCTCATACAACCCAAGTTCTTAGAGGAACCTTGTGAAGGGGTTAGACTTCCAGTTGCATCTTGTCTCAGTAACATCATGAGACTGACGATCTATACCTCCTTTCAATGATGGTGTTATGAGGAGAGTTTTCAAGTTGATAGTAGAGACTTTTCAGGACTTGGACAACAGTGTAGGTTCTACCCATGGGAAGAAGCTTGAGGTTCTAGAAATCAAGGCCATGATTAGAACGTATGAAATCATTGATCTAGGGTGTGATGACTTGATCCATTAGATGTTTCGATGCTTCTTTATCATTAAGAAACATCATCCTGACAGTCAAAACAAACATGTTGTCCATTTGGTCTTCAGTTATGGGAGACCGTGATGACATTTGCAAGAAGATGCAATCTGAGTTGTTGGCCATTTGGAGGAAGGAACAATCGATTTCACCTGCTGCTTATGAACTAGCCGAAAGATTGGTTGAGCAAAACATTGTGCTGTTCAAAAGACATATGACTATGGAGGAGCTGCTCAAGATTGGTGGACATGTAGCAAGAATGAGTTAAGGAGGAGGGGTGTTTGCTTCATCTGCAAAGAACCTTGGGGACCTGACCACTCATGCTTGAGAGATGCGAAGAAGATGGTAGAGGTAGAGCAGGAAGATATTCCTTCTGTCTTTTAGGATGAGGACTCTTCTTTGGATGAGTCCGTGGGATCATACGAGGATGCCTTTGGGGAGCATGAGAAGTCATGTGGAGTTGTTGACATCAGGCCAAATTTATATTCTATTTTGTATGGTGAGTCGTCAGTGGACCCTATGGGAGACATTGGGGATGATGAGTCACCAGTGATGATTCAGCAGGAGCAACATATGGTGGAGCATGAGTCAACTCAGGAGGATGATATGCATATTATGCATGATGAGCCTTTTGGGAAAGCCAGTTGGAGGTTCATGTTGTAATATCCCCTTTTTTATTTTTCTCTATAGTACAGGCAGGGTGGATTTCCAGGGTAGGGGATGGCTAGGTTAGTGGAGCAGGTTTATGTCATCAGGGGTCTTGATGGAGTTTTTATGAGGTTCGATGGCATTCACTTGGCATATTCATCATCGTGAGCAGTTTTGCACATCTTGTTTTTGGTTCCATGACTTTATGATAATTCCCATAAAAAGGGGTTATTATTGGGCATAACTTAATTAATTACGCTCAAGGTGGCATTTTGAGAGGACTATTTGACAGAACACCTTAGTGTAATAGCTCGTTGGGACCAGAATGAGAAGATTGCTGAGAAGTGATTTCTGGCGGCCTGAGAGTATGGTGGGTGATTTTTCATTTTTCTTGATTAAAAATGACTTTAACTAGTCATTTAATTAAGGAAAATTAATTAATTGGAGGAAATGGGCCAAAAGTGACTTAAGAGAAGTAAAATAAAATTAAAAGGTCTCTTAAGATAAAGTCAATGGAGGAGCTTCTAGAATAATAATAAAATAATAAAATAAGATGCTTCTAGAGGCTTGGAGATCTATCCATTAGATCTATAAAAGAGGAGGAGGTCATTTGGAGACATCTTGGATTTGATATTGTTTCTTGTATGAGAGGTTGAGAACCCGGTTCTCTACTCCATTGGTAGCCCCAGGACGGAAATCCTAATGGAAATCCTCGGGTGATTTAGTGAGATTGGGTGAGTACCCATCTCCCCTTGGTGAATTAATCCAAAATTCACAAGAGAGCTCAGCAGTATAGTTCAGTTTAGTTTGGAGGGCCAACATACTGGTGTAGCAGGTTATCTTGGAGGCCAACTTTTCGTCTCAGCGATTTGGGTTGTATATGCATGTAACCCCAGTTTATCTATTATAATAAAAGCTGAGAATTTTCCTGTTCATTGTGTCATCGGATTGCAGTGCTCTGTTTGTTTTTATTTTACATGGCAATATTATGTTAAATGAATGATAAATTAATGATGAAATTTGGTTGAGTTCGATTGTTGCAAATTTATGGATGAAAGTTTTATCTGAAGAAATTTTGAGTTAGAATTTGAAGAAAATCCCAAATTGTTCCATTTGGGACATTACAGTGGTATTAGAGCATCGAACTTGGCTCAACATGAGGTTTTATTACATAGACATATCTTTATGAGAGAAGTCAGATTGTTGCTAAGGAACACTTTTATAGCCAGGGTTTATCGAGTTTGTTGCACTCATAGTAAATGTCCTACAGATTGCTAACAAATTGTTGCAAGCATAGTGATCATTTGACAAATTTGAAACAATGTTGAAAAGTCGTGGATCAAGATTTTAATGCGGCCAAATTGTAATTTTTTGAAAAGCGTTGAACATTTTGAGGGCTTGAAGTTTGGTTTTCCAAGGGTCAAAATATCTTTGTTTAAGGTGGACCTAGTTATTATAACGCAAAATTATTTGAAGGCCGAATTTCATCTGTGAAGCAAGTCGAGGTGGCGGCATCTGCATTCTTTACTGGGGTTGAGTCAACACTTGTGGTATAGTCAATGGGTTTTTTCCGTGTCAAATTCCATTTTGAAACCCAATTACATTATTGTCAAACGCATGATTGCAGATCGAGTGGATAAGGAATAATTGGGGAGAGAGAGTCGGTCCGCTGAGCCCCATCAGAAAATCAATGCCAACTCTTTTAAAAGTTGAACGACAAGTTCTTTAATTTTTTTTTTATGGCATGTGAAATTTGAAGGAGCCATTTCACAGGTGAAGCCGCATGTGAAATTTGATGAAGACCGAGAAGCTCACGTCTTCTATTTTGAAGGATCGCGGAACCATTGTCTGATTGAAGTTTGGAGTTCAGTTTTCTTGCTTAACTCCCACGTGTGGGGGTTACAGTGCATAATTCCCAGAAATTTGTTCCACCAGAGGCCGAATTTGTGTGAAGCGAACAAACTTATTGTTTACAAAGGAAGTCACATTATTATTGGATGAAACTCTTTGTAGCAAATTGAGGTCGATCAATTTATCAGTTCGGCTATTGTGTTCCCGGAGCGAGACTAGCACAACGAAGAATCTTATAGCTCAAAGATGTGAGATGCCCTTGCATCTTGGGCAAAAATTTGAACATGTGCAGGTGGAATCGACATGCAAATCCGTTGAGCAATTGATCAACTTGTGGAAGCTTGGTGAATGCCGAGAAATTCCTTGGCTGAGGCTGCCGTGTGAGGATTTCCCTGCGACTTGCAAGCCCCAAGTCGCATTCCAACATCCCTTGCCGAATCGCCTCACATTAGGCACTTGTGACCGCAGTCAAAGTTGCTGTAGCGACTGACCATTAAATAAAAGGGACCAACTTTTGTTTGTCACAGCCACTGATTACAAGTCAAATTTGTGGGTTTCTCCAAGTCTGGAGCCACGTACTATTTTTGAGAAAGGTGGCATTAAAAACATTACAGAGGTGCAATCAACTGATTGATCGATATTGGCTTGGTTACTGCAGGATGCATTGTTGTTGGCATGAGAGATCAATCTGTTTGTGATATTGGTTGTGGGCCGAATAATGGTGAATCCTCATTCCAACATTAAGACAGTAGCAAACTGCCTTCATAACTTATGCTCGGTGCTGTAGCAAATTGTGTTTGGGTACCAAGCATTAAATTGACATTCCAGATCTGAAGATCACATGTAATATGCCTGTAACAACCTCTCCATGAAAGAACGAATTGGTGTTTGACTGTAGCAGCTTATCAGGGAAGGTTGAGTTGGTATTTTCTAGAGGAAAGCAATTTGACTAGTGATATTAGAGGATGAGTTGCTTGTTGTACGAGTTGTCGAAAGCAAGCTTTATTCTCACTGTTGTTCTCGGTTTCTTTATCTCAACATTTATTTGCCTTGCAGACATTTGTGAAAGTTTAATGTCACTATTGCATTTTGAGTGAATTGCGTTGCTCCTTTAATGAGATCTAATTGATTCAATTTTGGCCACTACTTAGAGAGAGAATTGGACCACTAAACACAAAACAAAACAAATTTCACCTACATGCAACCTACATCAAAATCGCCAGCACACAGTAACAAAAACCAAGGGCAAATGCTGAATCTCCAATAGAGTTGTTGAGCAAGGTATTAAAAGGGTAGATTGTCTTGAATTAGCCAATATTATGTTAAGTTGACCATCACAGTGAACGTGTGGCTGAGTTAAGTTGTATGATGTTGTCATTGTAGCCGAGTACATATGTCAGTAAGGTTGGGTCACTAAGTTGAAAAAAAAAAAAAAAAACTTGTGGAACTATGTTGATTTATTGGGTTTTGTTTGCATCACAGAATTAACACAGTTGTGGGTGTAAGTGCCACCATATTTGTATTTTCCTTGTTATACTATTGGTTAGTCTTGTGTCATGTTTATTGTTAGAATTTTAATGGTGATGGCTGAATGAGGATTTGATTTGTATGTCTTAATGCCATGTGTTGTCGCACAGAATGTTTAAGCAACGTGACAATGGCTCAGATCGGGGGCTGTCACCTTGATCTCCAATCTCTTCGTTTAAGCTGTCTCCTTACAATAGGCTAAGGGGGGTAGACCCTATGGAAAAATGGAATGAAAAAGAACTAGTTGGGAACCAACCAGTTTGGGAGACACAGTGAAACGATTAAGATTTAGCAAGACTTATAGGATTTGATTAGATTTTAAACGATACCAGTGCCTTATGGAGTCAACAATCTTGCTAGGGAAATTAAGGCCAAGTAATTTATTAGCAATTGCTGCTTAGATGAATGACTATCTTATATGAAATGCAGATCCTAAAGCTAATGTGAGATGCAAGAATCTTGGTTAATTTTAGTTAAATGCCTACATAAATGTGAATCCTTCGATCCTTTCTGTGTTGAGCTTGATATCATAGTAATTGGCAAAGAGAAGATAAGGCGAAGCACACTAAGGTGTGATCAACGATACCTCTCCTGAAAATCTAACATACCCGGTGCCCCCAGCGCTGCAGAGAGCTGTGGCTTTGACGACTGCAAGGTCACTGTTTTAAGTACTATTAAAAGCAGGCTTCTCAAGCAAAGATGTATGGATACCTATCTCTCTATCGACCAAGCTTATGCTTGGAAGTAAATTTTATTTATGCAAAGCTAACTTATATGCAAATGCACCAGATGATGAGATGAAGCTAGACTCGAGAATCAGAAACACTTGTGTCGCAAAAGCCCCCAATCACCAAAATTAAATGTTCGCTTTATTGGATGAAAACTTAAAAATAAACTCCTGAAAATATTACAATGAAACCACAAACTTATTTCAAATTTTCTTGATACAATTATAGCTCAAAGAAAACCAAACTTTCTTTGCAATCAATGTCAACAGATGCTCAAAAAATACTCAAGTTTCTGAAACAAAAGATATGCATTTTATCACAATTCCATGACATAGTATTTAATTTTCAAAAATTAGTTTTTAGGACAGCAGTAAGAAAAGATTTATGATAGCAACAATTTGACTATGAAAACAATAAGTTATCAATGATATCTTTATGTCAAAAATTTACTGAATTTTTTCCAAACTTGCCCACATGAATTATCAAAAATATTCAGCCTGCTATGATGTGATTTCTAGAATTATATCAGATTTGATATACTTATTACAGCCAACAATTAAAACATGAAATAAGCCTAATGATGAATGCCCAACTCAAGAAATTAATTCCTTAATGTATTAGATAACTTAGGAACTGATTTTTAGGTTAACCCACATGAAAGTTTGCTACTCTTATATTTTAGACTTCAGAAACATAATTATTCAGAGATAATAGTCACCCAAAATGTAGATCTAAGCCAAATTTTTGATACACATCAAACATAAATGACTTATTAATGTATTTAACAATTTTTTTAGTTAATTTCAAACTGCTTAGATGTGTTTTTCACCACTATTAGAAAGGTATATGACTGTTGTAGCAAACAATGAGGAAAAAGATGGTGTAGAGATTCAAACCCTCAGGCTTTAGGCCTTGAAGATCACTTGCCTAAGTTGTCCAAAAAAAATTCAATACCTAAAACACAAATTTTTAAGAAATTTTCTGCAAAAACCCACCAATGATCAGTTTCAAAAATTAAATATTCAGATCAGAAATGAAGCAAGGGGAATCTAGGGCCAATGAGAGCTAGCACAGGGCCAATAGAACTAGCATTGGGCTAGGAGAAGGTAGATCTGGGCTTATGAGCACCAAAACTTGAAACCCCTGTTGTGAAAAAATTATTTTGCTTCAGATTTTCAGATTTATTGCAAAATCTTTAATGGCTGGCCCTGCAAAAATATTTGGGACAAGATATTGTACTCTAGGGCCTAGATCTGTCTCAAAACCTCCAGATATGCTTGAAAAAAATCTTAGATCTGAAGATTTACTTCGCTGATTTCCCAGATCTATTCTTGTAAACAATCTTTGAGCCCAGGTCTTGCCCTCTAGGGTCTAGATCTAGCTCAGATCTGAAGATTTTCTTGGCTGATTTGTTAGATCTATTCCTGCACAAGCGAATAGAGAAAAACCCAATACCCAATATGTACAAAAATAGAGAAAATCCCAAAAACCCAACTGTTAAAATTCAAAATTATGTTACAAAATTTCAGATCTACACAAGTAAATAACAGATCTATACAAATAATTTACAGATTTATCAGATCTGAGGAGTATGAGTCCAACTCCACTCCCAGATCTGATAATCTAAGGCTCTTAATAGCCAGATCTATCAAAAATTCCACAAAATATTTAAAAGATTTTGAAATTTTAAAGAGGTACTAGCCCAAAAACACCCTGCAGAAAAAAGATTATCGTTAGATAAATTGTGAGGCTTATATGAAGTAGGCTCTTCAAAAATATGTGTTGAGAGTTGATTGGTCCAACCGAAGACTATCCCCAAACGCTCAATGAGAACCAGAGAGATCTTTTGCAAACGCTAGATCAACCATCAAATCAAGTAGAGAAATAGAACAACAATAAGATTCTGAAGAAATAGAGATACCTGCTACTTCAATCAAAATTAAAAATGTTACCCTAGATCCAACAAACTGAATAAGATACCTGTAGTCAGATTATTCTAAGAGAGCCATTGATTGATAGTTTTCACATACTATTAAGCAGAAATTAAAACAATGTTACCATAAATTCATGAAGAGGAACACTACAACACGTTGAAACCCCAAAGACTTTTACATTAATTCAAAAAATTATACAAGAGAGCTTAGTACACAATTCAAAGATTGGATGGATCAACTAACAAATGACTTTCTATTTAAAGATAAATCTTCCAATGGCTAGTTCGAGTGATCGTTGTCAAAACAATCTCGACTGTTGATGAGGATTAAAATTTCTTTTAATCTCATCCGTTAAAGTTTTAAATTTTTGAGAAAATTCGATTTTTTCAATTAAATGCATTTTAATTAACTCAAAAGTAGAAATTTTGAGTTAATTTCCTAAAAAATTTGACTTTGACTTAAACTCCAGGGACCAAAGGCTTAAAATTTAGCAAAATAATTAATTTACATTAGTCCTGAGACTTTTTAAAATTTGAATTTTAAGAACCAACGATATTTGCCATTGGAAAATTTAAATTTACCTAGGACCTAGAATTAATTAAATTTCTGGTTTAGGATTTTAATTAATTTTTGGCCAGAAAATTTAATTAACCCATGAAGGGATAAAATAATTTTCCAACCCTCATGACACTTTACATCATTATTTTCATATCTTTTACATCATAAGGTGGAAAAGCCATTTGAACTAGACTTTCATAGATCACCCATTTTTGCGATACAAATATGATCCAACAAACCAAGCAATTTGTCATAAAATAACCTAACCAAATAGTTAGGATTATACCCAAATCACTTTTACATTGACTCGATCTATAACACTAGGACTCACTTAAGAGCCCAGTGACAAAATACATTTCGGTTTTGTGGTAAGATTGAAGGAAAATTCTGCTGACCATCCGAGAATGGATCGGTGAGACAAAAAAATCTCCCAGAATGTAGATTGTTACCAGAAAAGTAAGTTTACCTAGGCAATTACATACATGACACAGATCTGCTGAAATTATTTACATCATATACATGCAGAATGGGTTTACATTGTAACGTGATAATCAGGCTGATGATGATAGCTGAACGGTACGGACACATCGATCAGGCGCTATCCCTTTTGCGAAAAAAAGGGGGTGTATTGCTATGGGTCGTTGACACGTAGTGGTCAACATCTAGCTCTACTTGGGGACACGTTGCTGCATCGGAGGAATGTGAGAATCTAGAATCTACATCCATGCAACACACAACATAACATAAGTAGCGTCCATCCAAAAATCATCATATAACATTAAGCACAGGAAAGGTATAAGCTCTTCATTTATTAACTATCCTAATAACATGAAAAACACAAATCTAATTACAAAATGAAACACTGAAATAACAGGGTATAAGGTTAGAAATACAATACAAAGGTGCCCCCTAGTATCAGATGCGTTCAATATAGTGCATACTGAGCATTTGCTTGCTTTTAGGCAACTGAGCATTTGCTTGCTTTCAGGGAAATCTGTTGGTTGTTTATCAGATGTGCCATGTCCTATCCTGCATACGGTAGGACTTTTCCCTATCCGAATATCAAGCTGCTCGCGACCATCGGATGCATCAAACCGCTTTCTCATTCTCTTTCTCTTGCGTAGTTTCTTTGTGGCAGATTGTATCACTGATGATGTGGAACATTCTTCTGCTTCAAAACTCTCAGATGAAGTATGTAAAATATGCATGACATGCCTTTCTTCATTCTTATTCTTATTAATTTCCATTTTATCCGGGGCACCTTCAATTAGCCACTTTTCAATGGAACAAATGACCTCCTCATAATAAGATGGAGTTTACTGCAGTAGAAAAGGAGGCTTGTGATCTGTTGACGTTTCTTTGTTTCTTTCATCCTCTGGCTGATGCTGAAATTTCTATACCTGTATGGTTATGGCATCCATCTGGGTAGAGTGTTCGTCCTTCATAGCACTGAGTTCCTTGACATGGTTTTCCTCCATGGTCAATAACTTATTTTGAAGACATATTTGACCAGCGTCCATATTTTTTATTACTTCGTCATTATCTGCTTTTATGGTCATCAAGCAATGTTGCATAGAGTTTGATCTCTTTCTCATGATTTGCTTGTATGATGGCTAACTGATTATTATAATCGAATCTCATGATGGTCATTTCTTCATCCATAGTTGACAATTTGTTCTGAATCGAACTCATTTCTTCTTGATAACTTGTTTCCATGACAGTCACGTGATTTGAATGATTAAAATCCATGATCGTCATATTTTCCTCTAGGGCTAATAACTTGCTTTGCATAGAATTAGTTTCCCTATCATGATTAGCTTTCATGGTTTCTATTTCCTTAGCGTGCCGACTCTGCATGTCGGTCCTCATATCCTCCATATTCTGAGCACACTTTTCTACTATGGTGGCTACGTGATCGGAGTGTTTAATTTTCATGATTTCCATCTCCTCATCACGTTTTTCCAATTGAGTGTACGAAGTTCGCATATCCTTGACGTAATCAGTTAAAATTTTTTCTTGATTAAGCTCCATATTTTTTACTAGCGGTGTTTGACTGAACTACATGTCTTTAACCAACTGCTTAAGTTCTTCTATAAGATGCTTATCATTCTCCTTTTCACTGTCGACATTGATTTGATAACTTGTTCTTTCTTTTCCACTATCATGGATTCGTCCTGCAACGGTACAGGTGGATGGCACATTCTTATACGGAGAATTGTCTTGAAATCTTTCATTGACAGTTGGATCCTTTACATGATCACTTTCATCCTGTTGCATAATGTTAGGGGCACAAGGTGAGCTACCTTGAACACCATATCTATCTATAAAAGCATTGGTGATGTCTTGTAAAGAAGCGAAACAATCTTCAGGACAATTATGAAACCAATTCAAAGCATCACCCTCTAAAGAAAAGGCAAATAGACGCATTTTGACATCATCATGTTTATATTGGGAAGAACTACAATATTTGATTATTGTATGATTAACCCTGCATAGAGTCTTTCTAATAGCGACTAAATGACCACCCGAGAACAAAGGCAATTTATGAGTAGCCTCTTCCGGCATATTATGGAGAAAATTAGTAAAGTGACAGAGGGTAAACAAATCATCCATGATGACTTGCTTGAAGCGATAAGGAGGGACCAAATGGATGCTGGAGAGAGACCCCTGCTCAAGAAAATCAAGAGATCCACAAGAATCGAGCTTTGAGTCCTGATTTCCGTCATGGAAATCCTCTCGCCAAGTAATGTTGAATCACCCCTTCTCTAATCCTCCTTTGCTGCTGCTCAACAACCTGGACTTAGATTTATTTTGGCAAGAAATTCGTCAAGGCAGTGACTCCCTCTACCTCAGGTCTATCTCCATAGACACTGTTTTGTAACAACAGTAACAACGTCCCACCAGCACCTCAGATCTGATCTGCGCTGCTCCCTCTACCCTAGCAACTGAAGAATTTGAGCTTCTCAGGCTCTGCGCAATTACTATGTGAGCTATATGAACTCCTCCTAGCCACTACGTCACTCCTCCTTGGCTCAAAAAGATGACGTGGCTCTGCGTGAGCCTGATCCGCCCCTCTGCTTCTGCGCTGACCTAGATAGTTGACGCCAATGTTACTTGGGAGTGGGAGCGGAAGCGGGGAGCGGGAGCGGGAGCGACCATTTTCAGAAGCTCCCGGTTTGGGAGCGAATCTGGGAGCGATTTTTTAAAAATATATATATTTTTTATATTTTTTAATTTTTGATACATATATGTCAACAAAAACATGTAGAATGATGAATTAGACATAAAAAACATAAAAACACATAGATTGATCATTGAACCATATC